>JARVGP010001146.1:0-21257 GCA_029876185.1 Mansonella ozzardi
GTGTGTTGTGTGTGTGTTGCGTGTATGTGTTGTGGTGTGCGTGGTGTGTGTGGTGTGTGTGTTGTGGTGTGTTGTGTGTGTGTGTGTGTGTATATATATATATATTGTGTAAATGTGTGTAGTGTGCATGCATGAGTATATTTGTCATAATTTTTATTTCTTTTTAGAATTACACACTTCTGCTCAGTGAAGATCCAGCACCACAGTTCAATTCTTGGCAATCATATGATTGTGGTGATAATAAATATTTTACAGTAACTGAACTCTCACCAAATACCAGATAAGTTTTAATAATTTTTTCTTTTGTTATCTACAATAATTTAAAATGTAAACAGTTTAAGAATTTCAAACAAAATACGTAAATACTTAATTGTAGTACATTTTGAATACAACGATATCAAAATTGCAATTTTGTCTTTTTCTTAGAAAAAAATTCATTTAATTTAATTTTTTAAATAAAATTGAAAAAAAAAAAACTTAAAAATCCCAATAAAAAATTGTTTCTTTTTAGATATATTGTATGTGTTACAGCAAGACACAATTATGGTTTAGCAACGATATCGAAAAGTTTACGATTCCAAACCATGCCATGCTAGTTCAAGAAACAATTTGCATTTGTTAATTCATCAAGCAATTCCAACACGCCTTCAAAATTTTCATTTTTTCAGCAAAAGCAAACTTTTGCTACGATACTTTCCACCTCAACTTTTATTAATTGTATCCTGTTAAAATTAATTGAATATTTGCATAGAAATTGTTCCATTTTATCTTTATTGAAAAAATTAATCAATATCATCGACTGATTTGTTTGCATTTTTAAATTTTGTTTAAATTGAAATTTTTTAAGGCTATAACTTGGTGCATTAGCTATTTTTTAACTTTGTCCTTAAATAAATATGAAATTTGAAAAGAAAAATGTTTCTCAAGTGATACTAATCAGGCATAAATTTTGTTTTTAAAAGCATTAAAATTGCCGCTTCAAAGCCTTTCTATTTCTAAGCCCACTTCCTTATTACTGTACTCTATTCTCAGGTAAACATATGGTTGAATATTCACAAAATATACTTCTGACTCCAAGTAATTACTTTGAATTAACTGTATTGCCTAAATGCTATGCTATTCATTTGTCAATCTTCAGTATCATTTAATTAATTTATATCACTAAAAAAAGAAAAAAAAGGGTTTGCTGGATTTTAAACTTTGTCATTGCTATCATATTTACACATCACAATGGAAATCCATTTAAAATGTGTTCAAATGATAAAATAGTCATTTGCTATGTCCAACCTACTCAATTTAAAAAAAAAAATGCATGTACAAATAAAAATTTTGATAAAGCGATTAATTATTCAATTGTTTAAATAATAATTTCATGATAAATTCATTTAAGTAATTTATAAGTAATATTTGCATAATTTATAATAAATTTAATTGAAAAAACAAATTTGAATGGCTTTTTGAAATCTTTATTTATTATAAATTGAATTTACAAATAATTTGGCAGTCATTTTGTATAAATTTTCAATGTTAGTTGCAGTGGTGCAATATTCATCACAAAAATTACAAAATCATATTTATGCACTTATTTATGATCAGGTTGCTTTCCCTGTTGTTTCTGCTAAAATTTGTTCACATTTTATTGTCAATAATTTGAAGCCAAAGCCAATCGCTGTTCATTTGGCTCGTAAATAAATGCCCAACAGATAAAATATGAAAGAAATGATAAGAAATCAATCAATTGGAATCAAAAATACTCTTCAGTGTTATAGCATTTTGAACAGAAATAGCATATTTAATGAATATATCAGAATTAAAAAATGAAATAATGGAATAAATAAAAATTTCAAGTGGCATATGTCTGCACGTGGTTTACGATATTTGCATGAAAAGTTCGGAGCAGATGAAAGCTATTTGGCAATTTGTATTATTTCTGGGATTTCGATTTATCTCACTATTAGTGTTAATGCTCGATTTGTTGCTAATACAATCCTTACAATAATACCAATCTTACTCATTTATGTTTATCCCGAAGAGAAACCATCATTCGATAATCTTTTATGTTACTGGTAAAGGCATTTACAATTCGATCACTTGATCGTAAACTATTTACAATTGAAATAATCATATATTCAAGAATTAAATAACTTCTACTTTTCTTCTTGGCAATACTCGGAATGTTATCTCTGGATAAATTAACTCTTAACATTAGCATTACTGCTTTAATTTAGTCGAAAAATTAATTTTTATGAATTTAATTTTATTTTTCTTGTCTTTTAAAAAAATCCTAAATAAAATTTTTATAGATTATTTTTTGTCATTAAATTAAAGAAGCAAATAATTAGCATTTATTTTTAGGTTGATTTACATTATTGCAACAATATTTTTTGATCCAAAACCAGAAGACAAAGGAAGCTATTATTGGATGAAAATGTTCTTGCTAGTACTGCTAATGGTATTTCCTGGCGAAACTGAAGTTACATCAATACATGTTAGTTTTTATATCTTAGTTAATTTTTCTTTCTCACTTCTCTGCCTATAATTTCGAATGTTGGCCTTGTTGTTATATATGTTTTAGCTCGAGCAAAGTTTTTTTTTTTTTTTAACTTAATAATTTTTAAGTGTACATTATTGATTCGAAAATGTGAATTGAAGTGCAACCGATTAGCTATAGAATTAATTGTTTAATTATAAAAATTTCATTTCAGAAAAATGAAAATATTCATCAGACAAAAATAATGATAATCTCAAATGATAATTTAAATGAGAAAGATACAATCGATCAACATTCATCCAGTAAGAAGCTTCAACTTTCGTCTGCGATGCATCCGGTCGTAGAACATCCGATCATTTCTCAACAGCAATCTGGAATTATAACGAAATGTCAAGTTGATACTGCAAAAACATTTAAGGTTGATTCATTAGAAACAGTTCCAATTAACAACTCAATTCGGCCAGCAAAAATTGAAATGATTTAAGCTGCTAATACAAAAAAAATTCAAGCTATTGTTAAAGAGGGATCCATGCGGAGAGAAATTAATTCTAAAAAGCATGAAATTCTGCTACTTACACTGAATTTAGGAGCCAGAATCTTTCATTAATACTAAAAATGAATCTCGAACTACTCCTGTAAGATCTTTGATTGTTCCTAAAAATAAACCCTGCATTTTTGTGAAGGTACCCCAAACTGCTTTATCAGATTAGCAGCTGAGAAAATCGCTAATATTTCAAGGAAAGAGATCATCAAAGATTTCTAATTTAAAATTTGAAATTATCTCTGTACAAGAATTCCCAATTGTTCCTGCAAAAAAATGTCAGATGCTATCTTTAAATAATCTTAAAATTGCTCATGAAGGGATGCCACAAATTATATCAGTAAAAATTCCTGAGTCTATGGAAGACATAATGTCTTTTCCGAAAAAATCGCAATAGTTTTTGCAAGAAAGCTTCACATCTACATGTTTCAAAGAATATGATGTAAAGATTGTACAGCCAAGAAATGAATCTTCAAAGCACTATTATCCAAATAATTCATCTTTCTTCTTGAGAAAATCTGAAGCTGCATGTTTTGAGATTGCTCAGATTAAGAATAAAAGAAGAATAGAGGGATGATTCTCGGCTGTTTTACCATCTAAAGGCTCTATCTTGAGTGAATTTATGAGTAGTCTTAGTTCGGATGAAGAAATCCACAGCAACTCTGTTACGGATTCTGAAACTATTCGACCAAAGCACTGAAAATTTCTAGCGAGAGAAAAATTGGAGTTATCTTGAAATCTGAACTACTGCTAAGGAACATTAAGTCATTCTCAAGAAAAATAAATGAGATTGTTTTCTATGATATTTTCTGTTTTCTGTAAAAATGATCTAATTTGTCACAAACTGTTCCACTGTTGAACTTAAGATCAGTTTAAGAAAGAGAAATGTTAAAAATTTCATATGGAAGTAAGAGAATTTCTTCAATTAGTAACCTCAATTCCAGTCTTTTTGCAGGAATTTCCAAATATTCCTATGAGGAAGTCCCAGAGTATTTTAACCAATGTACCTGATGAAATCATCTCTACAAATGAAGCTTCACTTACACCGCTAAGAATTTCCATAGATACTTCCAGTGAACAATCTCAAAATATTATGAATGAAAAGACCGATAAATCTCAACTTGATGCAAAGCATGAATTAAAAACAGTTCCCGCTGAAGAATCGCAAGTTCCTATGATATCACGTTTACATGAACAGCAATCTCAAATTATTCCAACTCCTGAGATGGAATTAGCAGTGCAGAATCCTTGTGTAGTAAAGCTACAGGATTCATCATTGAAAAAATCTGATATAGCCGTAAAAGCAGAAACCAAAATTGATCATGCGGAAAAAATGATTAATGATACTCCTCCGATGCAATCTATGACCACTTCCAATGCAAATATTGATCCAAAAAAAAATGAAGATTTTAAAGCGGAAATTTCTCGATATACTCCTGACAGCGAGAATTTACCCAATGTCATCAAATGGATTGCAATTGGGAAAACTGAGGTTGTAATGCAAAATCGACAAACTGGAAAGGCTAGCCTGTTTACCAATTTTTTGACTTGATTTTTTAAAATTTTATAGCACCTACATTTAGTAAGTCGAGAAAAGTTTTGACCAGATGAAATTTTGAGCATTATTATTTAGAAAAAGATTCAGGAAATCAAAAAAAACGAACTGCAAACTTCAAAAAACAAATTAAAATTTAATGCATCATGATTTAAGATTGTTAGGATTAAGCCTAATGAGAGAGAGAGAAAGGGAAAGAGAGAGAGAGAAAGAAAGGGAAAAAGGAAAAATAAAATAATTTTGAATAACTAATTGGTACTGCGAATTTAATAGTGGAATATAATAATATGCAAGAATTATTGCATATATTTCTAACTGATGCATATTATTTATTATTGCCACGATTTAAAGATTAGGCCAATAGTAAATGATGAATGAAAAGTTCGTTGAGCAAGTGGTAAATGACAATGAAGATTTCCTAAAATTGTTTGATTCAAATTCAACTCAATAATGTCCAGTTATATTTCAGCCTCACAAAACACAATGAAACAATTGAACGATGTTTGAATATTCCATGTTATATATTTGCTTATGTTCAATAAATTACTCTAATTTCTTCAAGATTATAAAAGTTTTTTTAAAAGTTTTCAAAATTACTATAATGTTTTTGATGCATTTTAAAAACAATGTAAGCCGTTGTAGAAATGGATTTAAAAACATTTCCTCTGTTAGTACTATTCTTTTACTGTAATGCTAGCAAGTCTATAATGAAGTTTTTTTTTATTAGTCAAATGATTTTATTTCTTTTATCTTTTACGCTCAACAATTTGATGATCAAAATTCATATTTATATTGCCAATTTTTATCACTAATTCAAGATAGTCTTTAATACGGCATACTACTGCCTTTATTCGAGCAAGTAGCTCACTTTTATGAGATGGTTTAATTAAGCAATCATCAACATTCAAGTCTTCTAGCTTTCTCATTAACAGCTGATATATGCCAAAGTATCAGGATAGGAACTTTAATTTTTGCACTTCTTCGTCATACCTGGCTTTTCCTGTAATCGTATATTTGCATGGGTGTCGTCGCTTAGGTTGCGCTCACTAGTTTTTTTTTTAATTCATATTACTTTTGTGAAGCTATACAATTTTACTAACTCGTTGTTTCTTTCAGCAAACTTTTCTCCTGTAACCTGGATGCATATGACTATGTTTAGATGATCTTGAAATATTATTGAATTTAGCGTTTAGGAATAAAATAAAAATTTGTTATAAATTTGCTTGTAAAAATTTTTAATCATTGCACAAATTTATAATATTTTCAATAATAAAAGATTTAAAAAAAAAAAAAAAAGGAAATGGCTTAAAGTGAAAAGAAGTATTTTATCTGTTGCATAAAAAATTGAAATTTGAATTAAGCTGGGATTTGGCAGCTATAGAATTATAACTGCAGCAAAATATTTGAAAAATATGTAAATATTTTTGATACCAATAAATGGCATAAAAATAAGAAGCAAACTTTTTCACTGCCATTTTTTGTTTACGCAGATGACGGATGCAAGTGACTTAGATCAATTGCATAATCATATACGATCATTTATTTTTGATCAGGTCTTAATTGCTTTCATTTGATAAAGTTTTAATAAATAGATCAAGAAATGTCTTATATTTGCAATATAACCGAAGTTTATATTACTATTTGATTAATTTAAGAATCAGAAAAAATTAATTGTTTATCAAGTAATACCTATCAATCTGAAATCAATATGATTGCAAAATTTTGAAAAGTGCGATTTTATTTAGAATGTAGTTTATACGCTAGAAAAATTCAATATTTAAAATTCAAAAATTATTTAACTACAATTACAGAAGCATATGACAAGTCGCGGTTTACGATTTTTACATGAAAAAACCGGTTTTGATCAGTACATTTTGGCAATTTTTTTTAGTGCAATTACATCTGTATACTTAATAATAGGACATGATGCGCAAACGTTAGCAAATGCCATCCTTACAATAACACCAATCTTACTTACTTATATTTTTCCAGAAGAACAACCACCTGCACCACAACTTCTTGTTTACTGGTATGAATTATTCATTGTTAAATTGTGACATTTTTATATTCATTTGATAGAAATTTTAAATGTTCTAAAAATGATCAGAAAAAAAAGTTGACAATATTTTGTAGCATTAATTGTTCATTTCATATTACAATATTACTTATCATTTTTTGACTGAACATTTAAAAATTATTTAGAACAGATTAAAATCTTTTTAAATTATCAAACATAAAGTTATGAACAAAATTTTATGCTGAATAAATTAGATATTAGGCAGAATAAATTTTATGGATCATTTTAAGCTACTAATTTAAAAAGTTTTGGTGGAACACACTGAAATAGCTTTCTTACTATTAAATCAAAATTTTGGATTTATTTTAAAAATGATGATAGATATTTTCAGGAGTGCATTTGGCCTATTAACCTTATTAGATTCAAATTTTAAACCGGAAAGTGGTTACTACTTCATCAAAGTAGTGCTACTTGCCCTTCTCTTCTTGCATCCATTTAATGGAGCTGATCTAATTCTTCAGCATATCCAGAAAGTTTCGAGCGATAAATTTAAAGATGAAGTTTGACATATTTTACTTTTTTGGGAAATTTATTTTTAATCTAATTTTTGCATCCATATCTATTCTAAGTGGTATTTTGTTCCTCATCCCCGCTTTTCTTCTGTCTTGCATTTAAATTGGGGACAATAAAACTAGGAGAAATGAAATTTAAATTTTGACAGTTAAAATTTTAAAAATTGAAACTTACTTATGACCATCATCTCTAAATTTATTTACTAAAGAAAAATTATCAGTCAGGAGGATAGGCAATCATTGTTATCTCAAGCATACGAATTTTTTATTAATATCTTCGAAAAACATTAAAAATAAGATATCGCTATTAAATCTAAATTAAATAATAAATTAAATAAATTGCTGATTAGGATATTCAAAAAAAAGAACAATACTGAAATATGCCGAAATTTCTTCCAAAAAAATCAAATGACCTATTATCGACTGATCAATCAATGAATTCGATTAAACTAAAAGAATTTTTCCACTTTTTTTTTGCAAAGTATTTCTAATTTAGTAAATTTTTCAGATTGTAAAATTAGATAGCCCATTATCTCAAATCAAACCTGGCGATTACTCTTCTCCGTACGATAGCGGTAGGCATAGTTATAATTAATATGTTCTTTTTTTTTTTAAATTTAAATCAATATTCACTGAAAAAATAATTATTATGGAAGAAAAAGTATATGCTAATTTATTTAATAAAAATATAACTCAAAGGTAAAAGTTTTAAATCCAATTTGAAATCTTAATTTTTGTTATTAATTCCAGCAGACAAGCATCTAATGTTGTCTGATCCCGAGTTCAGAATCCAGGCTTATGATGTTACGAGTGCAGAAAGCTTAAGTATAAATTATAGTCCGCATGATTTAACATTTGAGCCAACGAAATATCTAGTTGGTTTAAAACAATTTAAGCAATTAATTGTCTTTTTATTACTTTGCAAAAAATAATTAATAATTTAATTTCGAATAATTTCGGTAATTTCGAATCTCATATAAATCAAATTTCGAATAATTTTTTGCAAATCAAAGAAAAGAAGAAGTATTTATCCTCTTCAGAGGTCAAAAATTTTAATTCTTTGAGGTTTTTAATGCACCATTTGATTTCGAAAATTTAACATATCTTATACGTATTCGTAATATGTCAACGAAACATATTGCATTTGGTATTAAAAGTAACGCGCTACCACGGGTTTTTGCAACACCTCCATGCGGTATTTTACCACCAAAAAAAAGATGCGAAATTTTTGTTACCATTAATGTGAGTGATGAAACTATCATATTAGAAAGTTTGATAAAATGCTTCGTTAATAAATCTGTCCTGTAATACAGATATTTTTATGGACATACTTATCGATCAAGGACTTTCTCCTGTTTTATATAAGATTTTATAATTCATTGTATATAAAAAAACTTTTTTCAGAAGATGGATAAATTTAATGAAGAAATAGTTAAAAATGACCGACTTGCATTTGATTATGTATTCTGTTCACCTGAAACAAAACAGTTCGAATTCAAATTATTAAAGGTTTACATTTTCACCGGCGAGAACAAAATAAACACTGAGTTCAAGTCCAAATTATAAAGAATGTTGTCCTTTTACTTGAGGCTATTTCTTAAAAAGGAATTTTCAATTATGCCGGAACATTTTCAGTAAGATACTAAATTCGAAATAAAACTTGCTATCATTCTACTCCATTGTATTTAAACGAATATTTCTGTAATGCTTATTTCAGAGCGAGATGCGACGAAGGAAAAACATTTACATCAAATATAATCCATAATTTCCCAAAGAACTGAGAAAAAATCCAAGCAAACAGTATGCATCATATTAAAAAGCAAAATTCCCGACTAAACAATTCCAAACTAAGTACTTCATTGAATTGCTCATTTTAAACAAAATTTTATTGCTAATAAAATTTTGATGCTAATGAAATTCGTTAGAGCCAATAGATCATATTAAAACAATTAAATTTAAATGACCAAAAATTAACAAATGAGAAATTCGGTCACATTTCACAAGTTCATCATGTTTATCACGAGATTACAAGTTCGTCAAATGGCTCTTAAAATACTGATACATTCAAAATAAATGATCAACTGGAGAAATATGTTCGGAAATTAAAAATGTAGGGTGAACAAAGCACAAATATACTTCGTTTATTACTACTCAGTTTACTTTTACTTTAACAAACTTTATTTTTTGCACTAAAAAAATAAAACTCCACCAAATTACTCGTTCTTTGAACAATAATACAGTTCATTTAAAATAACGTTTCGGAAAATAGAGATGACCTAACCTGACAAACAGTTTTAAATGGTATTGAAAAAAAACAGGAACAATTAATCGATCACAGTGAACAGGTACCGCGTTGTGAAATTTTCAAAATATGTTAAATTGTTTCGTGTAGTAACTTATTATAAATGTCAACAATGGTAAATGTATTAATATTCTGCTATATTAATAACTGAAAAACTGGAAAGTTTCTTCTACTGAAGCAAATTAAAGCAGTGTAGAATTCAGATCATCAAAAAAACTTATCGAAAAATAATTAGAGAGAAATAATTGAATTATCATACAACCAAACTCTATTTACACTCTCAATATTTCTAGCATATTTTTATAACAAATTGATATCCAGTCCGGAAAGGCAGCTGCCCAATGTACCTGATTAATCTGAAAACTTTCGATTTTTCAAGTATTCCAAAAAAAAATTACTTTAAAAAAGAAGACAGCTAAAAATGTATACAATAACTGCAGTACAAATAATCAGACTGGAAATTCATTACAAATTACCGGACTACTTTTTTCTACACTCTTATCCCTTCATTGCTATAGATTGGCCAATCTACACAACGTGAACTTCAGAAATATTTAAATGATGTTTAGAATGCATATAAGTAATGCGTACGGTCTCATTTTTTGATATTTGCTTTTTAAAATAGAATCAACACAACTTTTTTTCTGTCACTTCTGAAATATGCAACTAAATCTCATTTTAAGTAATGAAATGCTTTACCTCACCGCCAGCTTGATAAGCCAGAATAGGATCGTCAACAGGTCGAGGCATCATATGAATATCCCAAATTAATGCCTGACTATCACCACCTAAATCAAATCAAAGTTAACAGGGAAAAAGTAAATAAGCAATAAGGATAAGAATGAACAAATAAATGTGCTCAATGTAAGCAAAGATTTCAAATTCAAAATTGTAATTTTCTAGCTAGACAGGAAACAACCTGCTGTACAGATATGACATGAAGAATGTGGTGCCCAGGCCATACCATTTACGCGCCCGCGATGATTGTCCAATTTCGCGACAGGTGTGCAAGGAATACGTACATCGAGAATTATTACCTAAATATAAACTGATTAATTGAATATTGAATTTATTTCAACTTACAGCAGAACAAACCTCTATATGTTAATTTTATTTATTCTATATAGCCATAAGTAGATAAATTACAACTATAATTAACAGATGATTATAATAGAATTAATCATAGAAAATGAGAGATAGGAAGCGAAGTAAAACAAACCTTTGAAGAATCTTGAACAAATGTGGCGATATAATTATAGTCTTGCTTATTACATTCCAAACGTAATAATGGAGCATGTGATGGTTCTTCGAACATAATTGTTGAATGCTCAAGATGACGTAAATCAAACATTCTCAAGCTTCCATCAGCTCCTGAAAAATTTAACAAATTATAAGTACAAGAACACAAGTAAACTAATAAAGTTTCATTTAGTATATTTTTAAAAACACTGCTAATTTACGAAATTATGGAAAGAACTATTCTAGCGAGAATAAAAAATAAAACCTTCTAGAACTTTTTCGTACACTTTTCTATGTTCTAAAAAAAAAAAAGAAAAAAAACACATGCCAACAGTAGCAAATATTTCGCGACCGCTTGCCATCCTTGTAAAAGCAATATCAAATACTTCCTTATCATGAGCAATCAACTGTGTCTTTACAGTACCTTCCGTTGATCGCGCAACACTGATAGCCTGACCGGTCTACAAGGCGTCAACTGCTTTATTTTATCTTTATCCATTGCCAGTTTTTTTCAATATAATTAAAATGGAATTTTAAGTTTAAATTCATAGAAATTAACCTCGATTTGCCAAATGGTGCATGTTGTGTCGATACTTGAAGTGCCAATCAGACCAACATCTACGTCATTCCAATCAAACGATGTCAATGGTGCACAGTATTCACTGCTTCGATTCTGAAATGAATTAGCAAAAAATTTTATTTTAATTTCTAAACAATGCAATCAAAAAGTTCACTGACACTTTCAAGCGTTATTCGATGTGTTTAAAATCCATTTATGATTATAATACGATTCCTTGTCTGAGCAAAAAAGTTTATGCCACTCTCAAATGCTTACTGAAAGATTTTTTAAACAAATTCTATCTTGCTTCATCTATTCAAATTTTTTAGCTAAACATGTTAGCTATAATCACAAGTAATTTATGATTTCGAGTAATAAAAATATTACCAAAAAGACGGAAATAGCAAGCGTTTAAACAAACGTACGTTATTAAGAAAAACTTCAATTTGCGCACCGTCAGCACCACCTACACGCCATAACCGCAAATAATCTCCGGTTGTAGCAATCAAGTCTGGATATATGCCTTTCTAAAAATATATAAAGTTACATATTTTTCCGCATTAAATCAATCCTATTAGACTTGAAAAAAATTACTGGAATCATGCATGCATTACAAATGTCTCACTGTCACTGCTTAAATTGGCAATAACTTCTTTTTTGATATACGTAATAATAAAAAAAAAGAAAAAATTTTATTTATTAAAAAGATCTAAAAATAAACCTGATCTGGAATCCACATCACTTTTGTAGCAGGATATGGATGATCAAAACTACCACAATCAATGAATTCACCAGCATCTTCGTCAAGCTTCACTATTGAAACCTAAAAAGGACTAGAAGTATTTTACCGATGCAGTCAGGTTATTCGTCATTTTCAATATCGCAGCGCAACATAAATGCGCTTTTTTAGCTTCAATTAAGCTTAATTTCAATTTGAGCATACTATTTCAAAATACATTTTATCATCATTACTAAGCCAAAATACTTAAACCTTAATCAATTCATACAAGAACGAATATTTTGCTCTTAACAATGAATTAAAGCAAAAAGCTAAAAAAAAAAAAACCTTATTATTGTATTCCTCAATGAAACTAGCTAATGCCAAACGGAATTTTTTTGCAGGATCGGGATGCTGAGACCATCCGGTAGAATACAGTGTATGCGATGCCTCATATTTATACACTTCTTTGTGTTTGGAATTCGAACTTGATACTCCACCTATAAGCAATAATAGTTTGCATACAGATTTCAGCTGTCATCCAACATATAATGTTTAATTGTTATTAACATGGAAATTTTAAATTAAGTATCAATAATATGATTTAAAATGGTACCAAATATATGATGTCATATAGGAAGTTAAAAATTCAACTTACTGTCTTGATTGGATCCCATTTGAGTAATCTCATTACTCATAAGCTGTTGCATAACATGTGATAGATGTTGTGTAACTGCCATTAATCCTAAAAACCAAACCGTCAATATCTCCGCCTGATACTATTTATCCTGCAATACAAAGTACTTACAAGAAATTTAGAAAAATTCGAAAGTGACATATCTGAAACAGCAAATTAAAATAAAACTTTTTTAAATTTATAAATAAATGTTTCAAATTATAAAATTCGTAAGAAGTTATGACAGTCAATAAAGTTATCTAAATGAAAGTAATAATTTTAAATAAATTAATCTATTCAGATAATTTAAGTAGCAATTCGAGTAACAAGCAATCAATGAAGATCAGGAAAGTCAATCAAGACATGAAGCTTTCATTTATTTATTTTTTTTTAAATAATTTTTTGCAAATATTTCACACTCACAAAACCAATTGAACTTAGAAATCTTGAAATGTTAAATGCTAAGAAATTTTTAATGAATGCATTTACAATTAATGCTTAGAAATTATGCAAATTTTTACAAAATTTCATTAATCTTGCAGTGTATGATATACATATAATTTTATAATCCAAAAAATGTATGTATGATACAATTCAAAGTAAGGACAACATGAGAAATAATAAGTTAAAGAAATTGCTAAGAAATTTGAGATGAAAAACTTGCTGTATTCTACTTATAAATTACCACACTGTTGTAATTTGTGTTAATTCGCAATCCATCCTATAGCAAAATCATCGATCTTCCAGGACACATAGCCTGTAGTCAACCAAACTATGTTTCATTTTTTGATTGACTATGAATTTATTTTCTATTATTTTTCGTCATGGAATAATTATTAGAAAGATACTGCGATAAAATTGTACATATCGGAATAATAATATATTTACGACACAAATTTATTAATTAATGAAAATTATATATAAAGCAAAATCTCATCAATAATAACTTTAACACTGAATTCATTCCCGTTATTACAAAAGTATCACAAAAGTGAACTCAAACAACAATTGGATAAAAAATATAAATTAAAAAGCAGCAAAGAAGCAATCAAAACTTAAAACAAACGAATAATCCACCACGAATTCGAAATTTACTTACCATTTCAGCAACGTCGTTCTCTTCCTTTTAATGATAATTCATTAAAAATTTAAAATATCGATAATCCATTTGAAAAAAAAAATAAAAAAATACAGAAATCCATTGAAGGAAAACAGAGTAAAAATTTGTTAAAAGTAGAAATACACAAGATAAATCCATCAACAGAAAATACAGAGTAGAAAGGCAACCTGGTAAGAATAAATTTCAAAGCTATCAATATTTTAAAGAAAGTTGATAACAGCAAAATATAAACTTCAGCGGAAATTTTAAATAACTTAAAAATTAGTCCACATCCAAAAATCGAGAAATTTTTCAAACTCGAAGAATTTCCAAACACTTCCCAAAACAAATACAAATCCAATCTATTTGAGAAGCTGACCAATGCACTTGATTTACCTGAAAGAAGAACCAATTTCTGTATAAATTAAAACAACAATGCAATTATTCCCATATAATAGTTGTAGAATCAAAATGTGAAACAATATATCACACCAATTTAGCTCATAAATTGAAACGATTTGGACATATAACAGGATCTCACATGGTTTTGTTATTGTCAAAAAATAAAATTGGCAAATTAATATTAATTAAGAATATGGCAATGTGAATTTGTAAAATTCTTCTGATCAATGAAATATAATGTTTCTTTGACGGACATTATTTCCCAAATAATCCGTACATATAGCTTTCTTATGATAATAACACAAGATTCATTGATCAGTAAGCAATGTAAATATATTGATTTTTATCAATAATTAGGTGAAAGTCTCTTATGAATAAATTATTTACTATTGCTAGAAACTCAAATAGCTAGAAAACTAAAATGAAATTAAATTAATGGGAATAAATCGCTAGCACCAAAGAGCGGAAGAAAAATTTAGCAACTAGTACAATAAGATTAATTTATACAATCAAAATTACCTCGCCTTCGGCTTGATATGCTAATATTGGGTCTTCAACTGGTCTAGGCATTGGCGAAATGTCCCAAATCAAGGCCTGACGATCATCCCCTAAATTAAGCTAAAAATTTCCATCAAAATACCCTTTCGTGAAGTCGCAATTGAAATATTAAAGACATTTAAACCTCGCAATATTTGAAAATTGCTAAAATTCAAAAATAAACAGCAAAAATATTTCAGCATCATCAACTCTAAAAGATTTAAATTTAGATCAAACATGAGAATAATAAGCATTGGATTTCAAAAAATTCAAAAATAATATTTCGATATGATTAAAATGATAATTTAGAATGATTACCGGCTGTGCATATGTGACATGAAGAATGTGGAGCCCAGGCAACACCATTTACGCAAGCGCGATGATTATGAAGTCGAGCAAGGGGATTACAAGGTACCCTTATATCCACTATCACTACCTACAAAATATATCATATGGCAATTGTAAACATGAAATAATATTTGGACATATTCCGTAACTGATAATTATGCTAAATTTCAAGTTGATTAGACTGGAACTTAACCTAAATGAGCTTCAAAACTTTTTTCGGTAATTAAAATATTCGTCGCAATTTTTCAGACTATGAAAGAATGTCAAGATTCAGTCGCTGGCTCTAAAAGTGAAACAAATAAATCAGGATAAATTGATCACTGTACCTCAGCAGAATCCTGTGCAAAAGTAGCCAAGTAATGACTTTCCTGTTTGTTCCATGCTAGCCTCATCAACGGTGAACGTAAAGGATCTTCATAAACTATCGTAGAGTGTTGCAAATTTCGCAGATCAAATAATCGAGCACTTCCATCAGCACCTATCATAAATCTCTCGTATAAACACTTCTTGGGATCATTAATGCTCGGTTTAGAGACATTTTCTACAAAACAGTTTGTGCTCTGCCACTATCGCGCATACGGCAAATTTCAGCAGCCAGAAATGAATGGCATACCGCAAAATATAAAATCAAATTTGCATCTAACATTATATGACTTTTTAAATGATAAACAATAAGAATAAAATTATTTTTGAACAGCGTTTAAAAGTACAGCTATGACTTTAACGGCATACCAACAGTAGCAAAATTATCTCGTCCACGATTTATTCTCGAGAATTTGATATCATGCACTGGCTTATCATGAGCTATTAACTGCGTTTTGACACTGCCATTGGTTTTTTTGGTCTGCGCAACTGCTTGTCCCGTCTTAAAAATAGCGTGCTATGTAAAAAAGTCATATAAAGGAAAAATAAGTAAACGGTTCCTTACAACTAAAAAATATCAACCTTAGCTCATAAATTCGATTTTTCTGCAAAGAGATTCCAGATAAGCACCAATTCTAGGTAGTGGGGACGAATTATTAAATTATTAAACTATAAAACGTGAAAAATGAAAACTGTTGTAAAAATGATCTTAAATTATTTTTAATGTATTCACCTCAAGTTGCCATATGGTACAACTCATATCGATTGAAGAAGTACCAATCAGAGTTGGATCGACATCGTTCCAATCGAAATTTGTTAATGGTCCAGAATAATTTGATGCTTGCTTCTATAATTTCAACAAATATAATTTCACATATTCCGGATTCAGTAACAAATGATAATTATCTAATGATGCGACGATATAATTGACTAAAAAAACGGGTCAAACATTGATGATGAATATTCCAAACTCTGTAATCTTCAAGTGATTTCATAGATCTAAATACTAGCAATTTATCAGCAAGATCAGATATGTAAAAATACCAGCACTGTAACAACATACATTATTCAAAATGCATTCCATCATTACAGAATTTGGTTCTACTCGATAAATTTTCAAGCATTCTCCGCTGGTTGCCAGTAGATCAGGATAAGAATCCATCTGCAAAAATAAGTAGCGATAATAAGAACTGATAATAGCAAACGATTTTATAAACTTATACACCTAACTTATAAAATCTATAGAAATATTAAATCCAAAGTAATACGAACCATATCTGGAATCCATTGAATACAATTTGGAGGGAATGTATGCTCGAATGAAAGCCTTTCCACAAGCTCACCTTGTTGCTCGTCTAACTGTATGACTGATACCTAGAGATTAGAAATGCATGAGTTAATCAAGTATATTTAAAAAGGAAAAATTTGGAGAAATTAATTAAAAGGAGATAAAATAAAACGCATTAATCAAAGTGAAGTAAATTATACGCTTAAACTTACGGGTAACCTAATAAGCATGTAAAAAATAAGGATAATTTTACAATTCGATTAACAGATTTTTCAGCTGCAAGTATATACAAGTTTATGCATTGCTAAACAGAAAAATGCATTAGAATAAACATCTAAGACTAAATATAAAAATGAGGAATTAAAATTCAAAATTCCATAATATTTCAATATATTCGTCATTTCTTTTTGCTGCTAATTCGACTCTCATTTCATCTCACTGCTTCTTACTCACTATTTCCATCTTTTTTTTTTCTATTAATGATGACTATAAACACTAAGCATCATCCCTTGCACAGTCCATTAGACGTTTCATATTGGAGATTTTGAATCTCTAAGTTTTAAGTTCCTCAATACAAACAAGATCCAGAAAGTGATTCCACTTCTCTATATCTTTACCTTTAAATCTCATCGTTTTCTGTTCATTTTTATTTATGATATTATTTGAAATTTATCATTTTCTTAACATATCTTTATTCCTTGACTATACCTCAGCTATAATGTTTGAGAATGGTTTGCTCAAACTTCTAAGCTTTTAATTTGATGCACTGTCATCATTTCATTGTTCTTGCTATTGCAAAAAACCTCATAGCAGAAGTAATAAATCAAACGAACCCTATTATTGTGAGGTTTATCCTCTACAACACTACCAACAGCAATACGCCATCGACCTTCTGAATCTGTTTTACTAGACCAACCGGAAGCAAAAAGTGGTCGATTTGAAGTAAAACGATAAATCTGACGACGCTTTGGTGGAGCAGGAGGTGCTGGCGCTGCAATCGTTGGTGTTGGTGGAGGAGCACTTTCAATACTACTTGGTCCTGATGGCCGAGATATACCGGTATTTGTTGGTGTTGCTAAAAAATAAATGCTAAGCATATAGTTCTTAAAGTTGAGTAATTCAGTTATATTAAAAGCAAAAATTTAATTCAAAATCCCCCTATCTCCATAAATAATAGACATAAAAACATTGTATAAAATATAAAATGATATGCTAACATGTTGTTGTTGTATTAGTAATTTGCTGGTTCGTTGTCATTTGTTGTTGCAATGTTTGCTGTGCACCAGTAGTACCGGATGCAAGTGTTGAAGAATTTCCTGATGGCGTTGCAGCCATTTGTCCAAAACCGTAGAACATTAACACTAATCAATACTTAAGTCTGATAAAATTACGCTTCCAGAAGTGATCGTTATTGTTCCAGCAAATTTTTCTCTACAAACTTTACACATATTTTATTCATAATATAACTAAATACAAATATAATTTTACTATAACGCTAATTAGTTTGCATAATTATTAATTAAATCTATAAAAGAATGCAAATTTTATTCATTCTGTCCTCATTAACATCTTCTTCGTTCGTCATTCCAAGTAGCCATTTCCAATATGACATAATCCTTTTAAACGTGAAATGACACGTCATTAAATAAAACTTAAACTGTCAAAGTCTCAAACGTAAAAACGATACAAACATAACACGTCAACAGTGCAATACCATAGCAAACACATCGACCAAACGCGGCCGTGATTAGTCCACAACAAAACGCGGCCTTACTTCTTCAGGGTCACTAAAGGGTCACTGTCATTGGTGACTCATTGGTGAGATTTGTAGGTCGACGTGAAAATATTCGTGAGAACTCTAATAAAATCAAAAAATACTTCCGAGAAAAATCGCGATAAATCGTACAAAAAAAAAAAAAAACTCGGGAAACTCCTGTAATGCTAACTAACGACTAACCTTTCCTGTTAAAGTTTACCTTTAGCAACAAAGCAGGTGGTCAGGAAATTAAACACCTTGCAAGTATCATTAGAAGATTTCTACCATTCTAACTATTAATTCCACCACTTACTTCACAAGATTTCGCATGAAAGGACTCAGATAGGGGCGATTTTATCAGCAATGTCCTCTAGTGGACTCAGCTGAACTATATGAACATCATTGTCTGTTTCCATTGCGGAATCGAACCCATTAGATAACAACTAATGCATGGTCATTCCATTACACTATCAGCAGTAACGCTTTCAGTCTGCTTCTTTTTCTTATTTCACAGAATTTATTATGGTACTTAAATAATTATTCTAATTAATTAAAGTACTCAGCGTAGTTAGACCTAGTAATTAGCCTAAATAAAAAATTAAGAAATGGTTGAATTTTTTTTTCAACGTTTGAAACTTGTCAATTAATTTCAATTTTAAAATCCGATATAAATACTTCTCATATTTTGCGTGAATAAATTCCAAAACTTTTTAAAAAAACGAAATTTTTGTTGTTGCAAAAAATTCCTATCAAAGAAGACATTTTATTGTAAGTTTTTTACCATTTCCTCTAAGGGAAATACGTGAAATGATGTAGAAATTCCTTAAATAATAGCACACACAAATCTGGATAAAATGAGGTTAGAATTCCAAAAGTTATTGTCAAATTTCTGCACTCCCATATTTCTTATTTTGATTTAATTGATATCCGAATATAAATGGATTCAAATGGTCTCTTTATATTAGTTAAAATTTTAAATTACTGAATTATTGTGACTCTTAATGCTCATTTATCTTCTTTCCAAAATTTTACTTTACGAACATTTGATTAGATCATTTGTCATTTGCCATCTTTCGCCGAATAATTAGAAAGTATAAATGATATTAATTGCTTAGTTTTTATTGACATCATTTCTATTTTTTTTTATCTATATGTCGCCATTTCTTGGCTAAATAAATTCAATAAATTAATATTTATAATTTTTATTAATTAAATAAAATATTTAAAGTATCGAAATTTTAATGAACAAATTATTTCTGGAAATCGAATTTAAATTTTATCGGAATATTATCATTAAAGACCGCTTAATTGAGGCAATATATATTTTGATTTTAGCTAAATCATCTGTGGAGCTGAAAGGACAATTTCAACTCCAACCATATTGATTGTCAGATCAATTTGTTTAGTTTATTCATTCAGCTGTCGCTGACCTAATTAATCATTATCAAAAGTCAAGATAGTGACTATCTGCTAACTGTTTACTCATAATGTTTTCTCATAATATATTATTGATAATTAATAATAATTAAAAGTAATAGAAAATACTCGTCACAAACAATCTGGTAGAGAAATATATCAAAAAAAATAAAAAATAAATAAAAATAAAAATAACAATGTGCCGAATAAAAATGAATATGAGAAAGAGAAAATAGAATAAATAAGTAAGTGAGGCTGAAATGTTTCTTCACTCAATGCGGCAATAATTAATTATCTTAATTACTGCTCAATTATCAATTAATATTTAGCAGTTGACATTTACAAGTTGAAAATAATTTTAATGCTATTTCAAAAGTGCTAATGACTAGCAAATTGACTGTATTATTGTACAATAATTTAGTACTGTTAATTATATATTTTGCATATTGTCACTGTAAATCTTTCAAGAATGTCAATATTTGTTGTTTTGAAGAAGTACGACGACAAAGTAGACAAATATTGGCCAGTTTGCACATCGAAAATAGTCATTAATGGGCATATATTCTCTTATAGCACCGCTATTTGAGACTATATCCGTTTTAGTTATTTATATATATATATTTATATAAGTTATTCATTCTATTGAATTAAAGAAAAAAATCGTTCCTAATTAATTTGAATAATTAATGAAAAATAAGAAAAGAATAGATGTTGGGAGATTTTTTTTTTAAAATAAAAAATTTTTCTAAACAATATGATGGCTTTTTTCCTTAATTTAAAGATAAATTTTTATGAACAATTTCTTTCTCATCCATTCTTGTCAATCCTACCAATCAATTTTAATTTTTTTCATCAAAAACAATTGCTGTTGAATAAATAATGGAAAATAAGAAAAGAAAGATGTTGGAAGATTTTATAGAATGTTCCAGAAAATGTAATGGTTTGTTTTTCTTAATATAAACATAGAATTTAAAAAAAAAGTTTTATTTCATCCATCATTAACTTTAATGGAACATCTTTTTACACTATTATTTACGATAGTAATTTGAAAATTATTTGATTGAATCAAACTTAGTTTATTAACTCATCATTCAGTTGAATTAATTAATTAATTAATCAGTCAATTCAGCTTAAAAGCTTATAAAAAGTCAAATTAGTAACTATTTGCTAATTATTTTACACATAAATGAGGCATTTGCTTATTTAATAACTAATGATAATTAAAAGTAATAGAAAAATATTATTTCATTTTTTAAAGATTTAATGCGAATGCAAAAGCATTTTATATTTCTATGAATTACATACATTCTTATAATGGTCCAGTTTTTTTTTTTTTTTTTTTTTTTTTAATAGTTAATTTTATAAAAAATATAATTGT
>JARVGP010001147.1:0-20998 GCA_029876185.1 Mansonella ozzardi
CTGTATTCATTACGATGACTATGTGTTGCTCGTAGTAGTTACTCAAGAGGTTCTGAAATTATTTTCATTGCAATAATGGAAATGTCAAAGAGATCACAGATGTCAAATTGTTATCTATTCATGAACAACTTTTAAACAAGCTTAACCTAGTGATAGAAATAGTTCTTATAGCCAATCGAATCATTACTTCATTCATAGGAGATAGTTTTTAAATGAGTCAATCTTATAAATTCCAAGGAATATAAATGAAATGCCAAGAAATATAAATCATTAGGCATCAATTTTTTGGATACATTTCTTGAGGATACATAAGGGATCCATCCTCTCATGAACGTAGTTGCAATCATTATCCGAAGAAACTCTTACTTTTTGTATTCCCTCTTTTTTTTTTTTTTCATCATTCATTCAGTGGTATCGGAGAATGTAATTGTATGCAGCAGTTATTAGCATATGTGTACCACAAATATCTATGTGTCTCGTTAGCTGGTGACCTATGACCTATGCTCGATTCATTCTTTACTCACTAATTTGTTCATTTCACTCTTTCAGCCTTTCCCTCCATGCAACATAAATGTCCCCGCTCTATCTCTCTCTTCTTTTTCCTTCCTACGTTACGTATATCTCGATCACTCTAGTATATGTCCAGTAAAATAACTGCTAGTGGTTATAATGACCATAAGAAGGACAATGAGTAAGGATGAGATGGAAGGGAAGGTAGTGAGTGGTCACGTGAACTGTGTGAATAACGAGAGGCATAATTGTGGTACCTTGAGTAATGTGGACACGATAGGAGAGATCCAGTTGACCAGTGGACATCTCGAGGAGGAGTTTGGGGACTGCAACATCGAGGATAGGCAATTTATCATCTACTAGGTGTTTTCATTGTTATTTTTACTCGCTTCTTTTAGTTCTTTTTCTGTAGTTTTTAGATGATAGAAAATGATCGAATATTCTAATCTATTTGAAAAAGTAGTAATTACATACTTTTGAGAGAGAGAGAGAGAGAGGAATGGCGGGAAAGAAGAATGTGAGGTAAATTTTGAAAATGGATGACACTTTTATAAAATAGCAATGATATTGAAGTTTAAGTGAGTTTCTAATCAAAACATGTCGATCATTTTAATTGCTTTTCGCATATTTCACTAAAACTAATATGAAATAGGTTGTTAGCTATAGCAAATCAACATTTTTTATTCCCTATAGCTACTCACTAGAATTGAATGATTCTAGGAATAATCCATCTTATTCTACGAATAGTACGACATTTGCGCTCAAATTTGATCATACAATTAATTAATCTTTCATTAAGTAAACAACGAGAAATTGAAATAGCAAATCATTTGATCAAAGTTACGAACGATGAGTTTCGCGACATCATCTTCAAGAAGATCTGACTTCTTGGATGAAATATTAGGAGGATCAGTTTTTCCACCAGTAAAACGATCATCAACATCATTGGTTACTAGAGCGACTACTGGATCTCGACCATACAATACATCACCGCATTCTCAAGTAGATGATATCCAGAGCAACTGGTGTAGATCAACTAGAACCTTTCCACAGTTTAATTATGCACCAACCTCGAATTTTGAGCAACTAAACATTGGATCTGCAATGATACCACAGAATGAAACGATAAATTCAACGAATGGTTATGTGATCCCATCAGCAAAATACAAAGAGATGCCGTTGTATCCACAACAAACTGTACGCTATTGCGATTCATCTTATTACGGTGATGAATCAGCTAATAATATGGATTCACGTTTGGCTCCACATGTTTCAGAGGGTTAGAACATTTCTTGATTTTTCAAAAATTTTAAAAAATTTATTTCATTTATATAGCAATGAACGCATTCCTTATTGTTTTTTTACTGTTCTTTTGCACTACATATATCGCAGTATGTGAGGAATCTATTATGTACAAGTAATGGGGAAATGTATTTTATAGTACTTTTGGTTCATAGAAAATTGCATATCTTTGTCAGAATTTTTGTTTTTTCTCACATTATTTGCTCTTTAAGGCGCAGCTTCATTTCTTTTATTCACTTATCACATTTCTACAATTTTGATAGCAACATTATCGAACAAAGCTTAATTAATTTCTTAATTCTTATTATCTTTCTTAAAAATGAACAATTCTAATTTACCATTGTCATTTTCCATTTGTGTAAATGCACTGCATTTATTTCCAACTCTCTTCGGCACATTCCATCAATAAGAAGTCTTGAATGAGGAAAAAATTTTCAAATTTCCACATAATGTCAAACGATTTCAACAAATTTTTAATTTTGAGAAATAGTGTTCATATAATAATCGAATAATTCGATGATCATGAGCAGCGTACTTGAATGGTTGTCCTGACAGCACTGCACTGTTTTGGTTTTAAGCACTATTCTATATATACTACTTTACTAGTTCGCTTTGAAGTATTTCCAATCTGATGATGAACTGTACTTTGAGTTAATATCGGTTAATATCAATCTGATGATGAACTGTACTTTGAGTTAATATCGGTTATGGATTTTCGTTCATTAATATATTGCTGTAAATATTAAAAAAGGAGGAATCTCAAACTTACTAAGTTTTAGTTTTAGAACTTTATCCGGACAGTACAACAGGTAACAAACCGGCATTATGCAAAGTATGTGGTGACAAATCGAGTGGTTTTCATTATGGAGTTACAGCCTGTGAAGGATGTAAGGTAGCATTTTTCAACTCTTATTCAGTCCTTGTGAACTCACGTTTATTCTCTCTCTCTCTCTCTCTCTCTTTCTCTCTCTATCGTAGTTCAAATCGTTTAAGGATTAAAAAAAGACGAGCTTCTAGAAAATCCCTGAGATATACATTAAAAAGCATATCTTATCCATGAATTTTTTAGACGACCTATTTGGTGTTGTATGAACGAGTGTTCTTGTTCATTTCATCAAGCGTTCTGATTGAGAATCCACTAACCTATGTCGAACATGTTCAGACTAAGGGTCTGGATGGATAAAAGGGGTTGTTGTTAATAGCTTACTAGGGATAAGATACAGTAGGTCATCTGGTTGTGTCATCTCAGCTTCATTGTATGGTCATATACGAGTGAAATTCTCTAGGTATTTTACAATTACCAAATTTTTTATGAAAGCTATTATTTATGGATGTCTTCATTTTTTTTACTTTCTCTACCTTACCATACCAAATATCAAGCAATGATATTTTTAGACATCGGTTTATGTGCTTCTTATAAAACAATGTATGACATTCAATAATGTAGTGCTCTCGCACTGTTTTCTTTAGAAACTGCAAAATTTGTTGCGCACTATCTTAATTGAAATACAGATGAGAGGCGGGTAGTGAGAAAAGCAACCTTTAAGTGAATGCTGTTTGATTATTGTCTTGTAAACAAAACTTAAAGACTTCTAAAAAAGAGCTGTATGTAGTAAGTCTGAAAAGGAATGGCTCGTTTTGTTCTCAATAAATTGCAAAACAATGCATTTAATGTTAATGTAGTGTTAATGATCATTTTATATGGAATTGGTTCATTTAGGGGTTCTTCCGACGCAGCATACAAAAACAAATGGAATATCGATGTTTGCGAGATGGAAAGTGTCATATACATCGTTTAAACAGAAACCGGTGTCAGTTTTGTCGATTCAGGAAATGCCTTGCTGTTGGGATGTCTCGCGACTGTACGTTTCCTTCCTTTTTTACTTCAAATTGTTATCACCTTTCAACTAAAAAGTTGGAAGAATGAGTGTGAATAGTTTACTATTTTCAAGTGAACTAGTTGTGTTCATTATAAAAGAACTGCAAGTCAACGTACAACTAGAGTTTTAATTGGAATCGAAATGTATAAAAAGCTTAAATTGAAAGTTTTAAGCAGTACGTTATGGACGAACACCACGACATAAAGAAGACGAAATCGATAACGAAAATATACCGTTATGGGATGAAACATCAAAATTTACGGATTACGAAGTGGCGGATGTTGCGGATGGACGTTTACGAAATTTTATAGCAAAGGTGACTGAGGCTCACTTGATTTGCTGCAACTACGTGCCTAGTACTTTGAAAGATCTCAAGCCTCAAATGGTATGTAATTATGTTTTCATCCTTTTATAAAACCTATGTTTAAAGTGAATTCATTTTTCTGCACCTTATATATTATATCACTTACTTTCCAGTTAAGTAATCCAATAAACTCTTTCAAAGATTTCAGCTTTCGAATACAAAATCACCCTCCGCTAATCGGCATAAATTGTGGCATTCAATGAACGAGGCCCTTTTTGAAGATTTAGGGCGCTTCATTGAATTTGCCAAGCGCATACCTGGTATGCTTCTATATTACTCTTTTATAATTTTTATCATGACAAGGAATGTCTATTCAAAATGTTGTTTACTTACCCATTTATATTGTCCATGAAAGTTGGAAAAACGAAGTCCATTATCTGGGGGACTGTATTTTTTCGTCAGTTTCAAGATTTGCGCTGGTTTTTTTTTTCTGTGCTAAAATAAAATTTTATGCTCTGAATTAAAAATTTTTTTTTAAAGCGACTATTATTTTATGTTTTGCTATTGGTATTTATAGAATAATGATGCTGCTTGCTAAAGTTTTCATATCCTGAATTGTAGGATTCATTAGTATTTCTCATAAGGATCAAATGTTAGCTGTCAAAACTTCATTCTTTGAATTATGGCTCGTTTGGATCAGTCGTACTATGAATTCAAAAATGAGAACATTGAGATTTTCTCACGGAATAATATTTTCACAAGAGCAGCTCAGTACTGTCTACGGATTGGGACTTGTTAAACAAATGTTCGAATTTGGTGACTGCTTAAGAACTTATAAGCTCAGTGAGTGCCTGCTTGGATTGTATTGTGCAGTTCTTCTACTTACACAAGGTTTTTCATCATTTTATATTGAAACCTGAGTTTCTGCTTCACGAGTTTTCTTTGTATACTTTCTAGGAGTACGAGTGCAAATATATGCATATTAACTTTCCGTTGACTTTAACAATGCCCATTCATGTACGGCTCTAGTGGGTTATGCCGGAATCACCGGGACTTTTCATTCGGCTGTCGCAATACACTTATCAGTCAGTATAACTACGCCTTTCTAAATTTGCTAAATTAACTAATTTATTTCTGTGGGAAATTATGATGTGGAAGTGCTTTCGGAGTACATGATCTTCAAGAGACTGACTAATTCAGATAGTCCTTGGTTAGGTTGCTAATTTCGAATATTTGTTATGCCTTGTTTAAACACAGTTTGATTAATGTCAGTGTGCAGGTGTTCTGCCGAGTTTTGCAAATATCAAAATCAGATATTTTAGAAAGATAGAAGTAACAAAATTTTTAAAACGGACTGTCTTCCTAAAAGATAAGCTAATATAAACGATAGTTTGTTATCTGAGAGGGAATCATTCTAATTTAGACAATATCCCGAAATTGGAAAAACCTCACAGAATGCTCGTTTTACGTGAAAAGGTGATGTATGCTCTCAAATTACAATTGTCAACAGAAAGACCAGCGGAAAGTGGACTGTTCCATTCGTTGCTTGTGAAGCGCGAACTACTCCGATCAATTGGTTTGCATTTTGTTTTCAAAACTTTTTTGAACACTTTTTTGTTTCTTCATTTTTTGCGATTTGTGAGAGTTGTATAAAGGAGAGGCTTATGAAGAGTTTAAGGAAGCTTTTCCCTGGTTCTTTGTTCTTATTTCATCAAGTCCTCTCAGTTTTCTTGAGATGAAAGTTTAAAATCAAAAAAAAAGTCCTTGAATGCATAAGTCTTGTTATACGATTTATCAAAAAACAAATTCTAATAATGGGATAATTATTCAGCTATTCATCATCAAATGGCGCTTGATTGGTATCGAGTACACTTAAACCTGATTCGTTTGCCCAAAGTTTTTATCGATCTTTATGATTTGAAAAATGGTAGATCAAGGTCTAAATCGAATCTCAATGGTTCAGCTGTATCACTAAAAGTTGGTCGAACGGTGAAAGGAGGAAGCCGCTAGAAAGCGAAATGTTGATTTGGCATCAAAAGATAGACCTTTTTAGCTTAATCCTTGACTATGAATCAAATAAGAGATTTGCAAGCTGTTTTTAAAATAACCGTTGATAATATCCACAAATTCCAATCTACATATAAGTTTCCCTTGTTCACTATGGGGCAACTTCAATTATTTATTTTTACTTCGAAAGAAGAACATTTATTCGTATTGTTTGTATTCATTTGAAGTTTTTTTTAGAATTTTTCATAAAGCACTAAAATTACATCTTACATAGATTGGAATGTGTTTAATTTGAAAAAGAGAAGTAGAAGGTACTGCATGGTACTTTTGTAAAAATACAAACCAAAAAACAATTATTCTATACAACATCGAATCGTAACTTTTTATTTATGTGATTACAGAATGTCAGCAACTTCGCATTTTTTCTGCTATATCGATTATTTTTCCTAGTAGATCGGATCGGCCATTTTCAAAATAAAATGTTAAGCAGTACAAAAGTTGTAGGGATTTCTCTCACAGCCACATATTTATTGCATTTTGGATCATGAACAAAAAAAGCTACTTGACAGCATTTTGATACTAATCGCAAAGAGCATTCTGATAATTCTGATACTAATCGTAAGAAGCTGTGAAATGGTATTGCAACTTAACAGTATCAGCACTCGGAGCATAATTATTGCTTGACAAGGAATAAATTCTACATTTCCGTTTTTCTGTTGCTGTTTGAGTGTCTGTGTGCGTGTGTGTATGAGTTTAAAAGTGTCCATGTAGATATCATTATATTTTTCCTGTTGTGGTCTTGGAATTGTTTTGAAAATTCTTAAGTCAAATGGATTCGTCCAGTCCATCGTTATTACAATGTCTTCTCTATCGGTTCAATTTGATGACCTCGTCAAGCAGTAGTGACAACATCGATATTTTAATTTTAGATAGGCTTTCCATATTTTGAAGTTTACAAAAGAATTTTTTTCAAAACTCTTGCTATGTTTTGAAGAATTATCTCAACTATTAATTAAATTCAGAGCGATTATCTTATAAATGTTAAAAATGCTGCAATGCGAAACTTCATCAATCATTTTTAAGTTAAATTTTCCACAGCTTTTGATGTACGGACTGAAAAGCTCGACAGGTGTTAAAATCTTCTTCCCTGTTTTCCAATTTCTCAGGAATCTATTTACTTCCTTAGTTAGATGATAGATATGATAAGCTAAAATGGAGTATCTCGCCGATACGTTTTCATATTCTGTGAGGAAAGCATAACTACCTGTCTTAAGCAGCAAAAGTTATTTCTTGAGTAGTTTGAGAAAATGATCATGAAAAGGGATTTCTAATTTAACGGGAATCTATCGATAGTTCACTGCACTTTAAAATACCGTGATGAAGTGAACATTACAAGATCATTTTCACTTCATTTGCATGATTTCTCCTTTGTTAAAATGAAAAATATTAACATTGGCTTGTAAAAAATAATAAAATATATGTGATAGATTGATCGGTATGCTTAAAAAATGAAGCAAAAATAACAGTGATCGAAGTGCATTTCTTCTTTTTTCAAATAATAATAATGGATAAGCAATGTGAGCAAATAGAAAAGCAAAAATTGGAAAAGATGACTCGAAATATACAAGTATACCATTAAATTTTTGGAATATAACATTAAATAATCAAGTTTTGTCTCCTTAAAGGGAAAAAATAATGAAACAATGAAAGTGCAAAAACATTGCATGATTTCAAAAATAAGATAATACAAGCAGCGCTATAACAAATAAGAACAATTATTTCAGTGCGAAATTTGCCTGTCCGAGATTTCTGTGAGTTAAAAATAATGGAGTTGCAGATATTTCATCCAGAAATTTCAAGCGCTGTTTTTTATTTGATGAATCTCATTAGACTTTTTTTTTCAACAATTTTCTTCAAAAAAATTTTTTGCAGGTGCAGCAATAATGGAAAAATGACACTTTCCCGGTAACTCAAGCTAGATAACAATCAAATTTTACTCATAATTTTTAATATATTTATCTAGCAAGCAATTTCAGACCACATTTCCAATCCGAAATCAATGAACAAGCAATTAAACTTTATTCAAATTCAAAGGCGAGTAAAAGTAGTATTTTTTCCAATTAAACTGATTCCAGCAAATAACTTTCTTATTTTTCAAATACTGTCATCGAAGATAAACTGTTTATAAGAATAAAGGAAAATTAGAGAAGTAATGCATCAACTAAGTTCGGCTATTTTTATACTCGCCTTTTTGAATCAGAATGCTGTGCTAGCATATATACTTTCTCAGCTCAACCCACTTCTTCCCAATTAAAATTTATGAAATGGTTCATCCCATCCTTCACTAAAATTATTTGGTCAGTAAAATGTTCTCCAATAATATTGAACTTATATATATATTCCCATTTTCTATGGAAGCGTTTTGTTACAAAATGTAGTTTAAATATACAGTGACATCCTCCAAGTCAATAAAGAATTGAATTTGGATATTTATTTCTAAATAAAATGCTTTTTCTGTGCCGTTTTTTCGTACCCATTAAGCCAAAAGCAGAATTTAATCTGTGAAACGGACTTTTTTAATATCACTTTGTCTTAGATTTTTCCTACTTTGTCTTAGATTTTTGAAAATTCTGGTAAAACTTTCATTTTGTTCAACTTAATTTTTTGACAGAATTATAATCAGTTTTCGGAAAAATTTTAATATTACCTTGGCAAACAAGAAGTAGGGCAAGCTAATTAGCAGCTGCTTACGAGCAATTAAAAATACTTCAAAAAATATCAAAATACAGAAATTGATTCAAACTTGCCATAAATTATAGTCTGTCCAAAATATTCAGTAATGAATGGCTTTAAATAAATCATTAAACCATAGCTTGAAAAGTAACATTTCGCATCCAAATCTTCCAGATACTGCAGATTATAATATCTACGAAATTTCATTTCGTTGCTCTTGAAATCACCATCGCTTGTCTTAATATAATTCCCTTCCGATTTTTTGCAGTTATGAAGATAATAAGAATTTTAAAATTTTTTTGATAACACTAAAAGGATCACAACCAGTGACCCGTATTTCGACTGACATAGGTATCTTAAATTCGTATGCGCCAACAACTGAATCCACTACACAACTGTACTTCATTTGCATCAATCAGATGAATATTATTAATTACAGAATAGATCTGATGAGAAAGTGATTTCTGACCACCTCAAATTGTAATGTTTTTTATCGAGATAGCTATGACAGTGTGGCTGAAGTGACAACGTTAGGATATTTTTAGTCTCTATATTTGATTAACAATATAGAATTAATACAAAATTTCGATTGAAAGACATCGAAAATTTTATAGTATTGCGAATATCGGTGGCAGCTACGGTATCATAACGTTCTTATTTACATTGTTTACATTGTTGATTTAACTGCATTTTGCAAGCTTCGGAGGAACTGCCTATTCAGTTTTTTCTTTTGGGAAGAGGAACCAGTTAATTAGTAATTAAGCAGTAAGTAATAAGTTAAGTAGTAAACAGTAAATAGTGAGTAAGCAGTAAGCAATAAGTAACTAATAAATAGTAAATTCAGCAATTGAAAAAGCAAGTAAACGTAAATAAGCACGTAAGTAGTAGTAGTTAATACTCCAGTATTCACATAATTTAAATTATATTTATTTACTATAGCAAGTAGAACCAATCATTCGGTGCTACATATGTAAATTATTCTTTCATGCATTACTTATATCGTTCAGTGTTATCCATCTTTTGTAAAAATATATCATATAACTTATTCCTCAATTTTGATTTAAAACCCCAATAAAATCATAAAGCGGTTGTAAGCATGATATATTTTTAAATATACAGTATTTATCATGAAGTTCCGTTGTGATCATCATTCAAGCTGGAAGTTATTTAGCCCATCATTTACAATTAGAAGCTTCACATCACGTAGCTGAAGCGTTAAGCAAAAACTTGCACAAAACATGCAAATAATTTCCAGAATCCTTACTAGAGTATTTCAGCATATGATTGCTAGAGGATTTAAAATTTTTCAAATATAACTACTGCAAGCCGAATAAAATGACTCGGACAAGCGAGTGTGGGGATAGAAAATAGATGAGAAAATGAATAACAAATCTTGAGAAGGTAGCAGGAATCCGATTTTCTGCACAATTTTAGTCCCCATTAGTCCTTAATTAATCATTGTGATTCGCACCCTATGCATCATCCAGAACTCCTTCTCATACAAGAAGTTACTATTGCATACTTGCAGTTAAATTCTAATGATAAATACAGTATATATCTCCAGTCCATGCAATCAAAAATAATTATGAAAAAATTCATCTCATAACATGCAAGTTACTACTTCCTAAAGTATCTCTTAATTGACTTGTCCACAAATTCCTAACACAAAAAAATTTGCTCAAAGTTACCGCGAAATACTGCACTACTGCATACCTCGAAGTAAACAGTAAAGCAGTGTCAGAACAATTCAAAATATTTCATGCATTTGATAAAAACATTTTATTAAGAACATTTCGAGGGGTAACTCATAAAAAGCTAAAATAGAAAGAAACGTATCAGCAGTCCAACGTGTAATAAATACGAAGCAAACAAAAATTTTTATGCTCCGTTCGATTACACGATTCATAGATGAGATCTTCAATCTGAGAAGCTTTACTACTGACACCGTAAACACTTTATACTACTGAATAATGGTGCACTGAAACTGTGGCTGAGGCCAATTTTTCCTGTGGAGCATGCTGTGGAGCAATATTTGCAATTCACATATCCTAATGATAACATTTTTAACAACTGAATCCTACAACTTTGTCTAATTAAATGCACAAATTTACAGACTATACCAGTTCAGTATTTCACTCTTAATTTTTTGTGGCTAACTATTCTATGAAAGTTTTTTTGAACTTTTCTGGAACTGAAAACTATTTTCGAAGTTTGTAATTCAGACCTGAATGTGTCTGCATAATGAACATGAACGCAAAATCAAATTTAGAGAATTTTCAGAAAACTATCATTTCGATCAATCAAGCAAAAAATGGAAGTTAATAATGTCAATAATGTGCAAGTACTTTCCTAGAACAGAAATCTAACAAGCGTTATTTTTGCACAAAAACATAAAATTAGAGCACAACTGACAGATAGGTTTCACAAGAGTTAAATGTTTTAAACAAAAAAATGTCTGCCATATTTGTTTAGCGCGTTCGAGAATTTTACTTATGAAGTATTCCTACACAAAGATTTCCAGTTACAAAACTACCTAAAATACCTAATTATGATATCAATATTTCCTAATTAATGTAAAGAGTGATGAAGTGACTAGAATAAAAACGGATAGAAAACTACAGATATCACAAGCCATTTGTAACAAGAGTACTTCCGGTTGTTGAGCAATCACTATGCTCAATGTTCTGAAATGATGATGAAGACGATGGTGCAGAAACCGATGCACAATTCAGCGTTTTCTTCATTCCATATTCTTCATGTGTTTGCTCGTAGTGCATGATTTCTTTGAATATTAATTCTAAAAAAATAAAAAAATAAAAAAAAAATACTTTAGCATTTGTTTCCTATAAAATATGGAAAAACTATGAGACTGTGAAAAATAAACTAATGAATGAGCAGAAGAAGACTAGAAAGATATCTTTCAACCAGGTCACAATTTCGTAAAATTTAACAGTATGCATATAAAATTGGAAATATTACGTACTCCCTCAAATTTCAATGAGTTTTCATATAGAGTTCAATAATAAAAATGAATGGCAACGAAAACAATATTCTTTATTATACTAGATTATCAATATTCGAACATACTTCTAATGAAGCTTATAATAAGAAGCCAAATTTACACGGTCGACAAAATTAGAAAACTCTCTGGTTTCTTATTCCTTATTTCAAATAAATTTTTTATACATTTAGTTCCATCACTACCTCAAAACAATAGTAAACCTCAGTCAGATAAAAAAGGAGAACCATTAATTTAAATGAACAATTTAGTCATCAATGAGACAAAAAAATCAAACAAATGAAACTTGCCATTCTACGCAAAAGTAAAAGAGAGCAAAAAATATACACTCATTAATGCTTACAAATCCGGATATCTCACCTTTCCACTGTTCAACTGTATGATCTCTCGAGTCAATACTGTGATTGTACTGCTCCGGTGGTGGAGCATAAACTTCGGCTTCGTCGAACCATACATAAACATAAGGATGTTTCAGAGCCTCATCCACTGATATGCGCTTTTCGGGATCGATCACCAGCATTTTCGACAGCAAATCGCGCGCTTGCGCTGCTAAAAGAACAAAATAATGATATCTAACTCAAGATATGCGACATTTACATACGAATGAAAAATACGAACGAATTGGATGGCATCAGATGTCCATTTTGGCGGGAACGGTATGATTCGGATGTTAAACTCTAACTTTTTTACCGAGTCCCGTCTTTGTTTTTTAAACACAAAAGCTGATGCGGTCAGCTAATTACCACTGTACGAAATGAGGGATGCACAATGTAACCATTGTGCATCCTCAGATAGATAGTAATCTATCTCTTCATACTTTCTTCTAAGCTGATGAAAAAAATATTCGCAACATACAAAATTTCGGGACTCTTTCTTTCCCTGCTCCCTGATCACAAACATTTACTGCTCTAGTTTACAACTAGAAGCTCGAAATGAGAGTTTCCCTAGAAAACTTGTCTTCCTTGCCTCAGCAGCAGTTTTGAAACTTACGGCAAAGTGCGTTGTTTGTTGCCGGCTTTGGGAATACATTATCACTAAAGAGAATCTCAAATGGAAGACCGGGATGCCTAGGACGGTTCTCCACGTAGCTCCTCACAGTTGCTTGCAATTTCTGCATAAAATCTCGTCCAGGTGTTCCCAGCTGTTCAATAATTTTAGACCATTGATCAATATGATCCGTACCAGGGAAAAGAACTCGGCCACGGATGAGTTCACCAAAAATACAGCCAATCGACCATATGTCAACTAAAATGAATGAAACACAATAAAGTAATAAGCATACCAGTAAGTCGTGAATCAGAACTGCTTCTAGTTGGAAATAATTCATCCGGGAACAGCTTATCGAATGGAAAACCAGGGAAATGGGGCCGATTTTCCACATAATTTCGGACAGTTGACTGCAAGCGACGCATGAACATCGGTGAAGGAGTACCAAGCTGCTCAACAATTTTGGTCCACTGGTCAATATGATCACTGCCCGGAAACAATACACTACCACGAATCATTTCGCCGAAAATACAGCCTGTTGACCAAACATCAACTGCAACTAGTGCCAAAACAATGTCTGCTATGGGCGTCTTCTATATCTTACCTAATTTGCTCTAATGTTTTTTAGCAAATTCTATCTACTTTGTTAACTCCCGTAACCTCATGTAAATAACAGATATTTTTCAAGCAATATCTGTCGTAGTTTTGCTGAACTAGGCATTCTCCTAAAACTTCGTAAATAAGTGCACAATACAGCATTTTAAATGAAACTATCATTCTTTAGCTAACAGTACTTAACCAAATGGATCAGCCAAATATGTCCACATCACCATTTTCTTAAACGCTATCTCCACATACAGATCTTATTCTTGAAATTAACTTGTTCTGAATGCGTTTGTCGACAGAATCTATTGACTGTTTTCCCGTTAAGCTCACAGTGGTGTAATATAAGCATTTCGCTTGACTTTTCTAACTCGAATTAATGTACGCATACTAGCACAGCACACACACTGCATTGCATGAAGGCAGGCAAACTTGCATTATATACTGGGTGATTCTTAAAGTTTGAAATCGTGCACAAATTAGCCTTTTTTCTCCGCTTTTTTGCAAGTAAAGATTACAGCATATGTGCACAGTACGTATTATTGTGCTGCGTTTATTGCCTTATATCCAAAGATCTAAAAATGCTTTGACCTAATTTATTCTAATTTATCCTGAGTCAGAAGTACCAATAATTCTTGAAAAAGTAACAAAAACTTCAATACATTTTGTTAAAGGTGATATTCTCTTGTAAGAAAGGGAAGAGTACAAACAAAAGTATCAGAAAGAGGAGACCGAAGGTATTCAAATTTGGGAGCTAAAAAATAAGGCGGTGGTCAAATAAATGTTAACAACAACATGTGTAACTAGGCTTCATGATGGTACTAATTTTGTTTGCTGGTCTGGACAATTTCGCCAGACGTTGGTTAAGAACATACTTCCTGAAGTAATCTTTAAATCCACTCAAAAATCATTCAAGCCCACAAAACTTCATCAAAATAATGGTTATAGAAAGAAGACATCTTGTAAAACTTGATATTAGCATTCGTATTTTCAAACACGAAGACATACATGTAACTGATATCAGACAACTTTGCAGTGATATATGCATTCAGATAGAAACTGTTATTAGGACCAATTTTTTTAACTCAACATTACATAGTTCCCGACTATTGAAAAATTTGGACGATTCAAATCAAATAATTTTTAGATCCTTAAACATTAAATGGATAAGAAATGAAATTATGTTTATGTGGTAAACGACACTTGCAAAAAATTTGTCAAAATTATGTCACAAATTTATGCTGCAATCTTTCAAACAAAAACAAACTAAAGAACCCATGCACGTTACTTTATGACACAAATTATTATACTGACTGCTACCTAGCAAGTGTTTCTTCAAATACCAGGATATTTTAACTTGGTCTCCGCTCAAAATATCTTTTTTAGCAAAATAAATGATGTTTGGAATGAGGAAAAAACTGGATGACAGCGTCAGCAAACAATATCACATTTGCGCTTTCCAAAAAATGCCTTAGAAAATCCCAATCCGTGCTATGTGACTTTGCGCACTTCAATCTACGTTGGTTAGTGCCTTACATAATCTAGTCTCAAATAGAAATCATTTTGTCCATTTCAACTTTCCTGACGTTAAATATGCATCAGCAACGATTCCATATTGTTTTTTTTTGCACGAGAAATGATCAGCAAAAGATAAATTAGAAACAGACTTCCGAATAGAAATATGGAAACTATCAAAACCCGATGCCTCGTGAATAAAAAGGTAATAAATATATCTGCTTACTCATTCCAAAACTGTATTTAAAGAAGTTACTTTCAAATTATTAAAAAATTCTTAAATAAAACACGAAAAACATACCATTATCTTTGTATCCCATTCCTAATATAACTTCAGGTGCACGATAGTAACGAGTTACAACATACGGTGTCATCATAAAGGAATCACCGGCACTTCGCGCCAAACCAAAATCTAATATTTTCAAGCTACAATCACTTTTAACAACAATATTGCTCGGTTTGAGATCCTAAACAGGTTTTCATTAGATCAAGCAGCCGCAGTATAGAGCTAGTGTGAATCCTGATTGAGACTTCATTTGAAAGGCTGGACTAATATCATCAGTAGGAAAGATTTTCAACCGTAACTATCGGTTTGAAATCCGCTCATCGCTTTTAAAATCATGAAATATTCCTTTCTTTTCAAAGAAATATGTAGCAGCAATAGAAACGTCGCTTACTGTTATTCTAATCTCCAATGAGGAGCAGAACATAAATAAAAATAACCCGGTGTATGATACCCGCAGCATGCAAGTGTCTGATACCACATAACATTTGATATAGCAAATAGGACATCCTTTCATGATCTAAGTCCATTTGGATTACTTGACATAAATTAGCATCCATAAGTTCCATTACTATGTACAAATCGGAAAATTCGTCAAGTGTTTTCTGAGGTGTAAATGCATTCAACAAACCAATTATCTACAAAAAGAAAAAATGTTTTAAATTTTTAAAAAAATTAATGACTAACTAAAAATGTATCTCTTAATGCCTTATGCCTTTTTTGATATTACAGGCTACTGAGTATTCCAAATAGTCTTTATCAATCTTCGCTTATTTTTGAGTAATGAGATACTGATTAAAATTTACAAATACGACGTAATTAGCTAAGCTGAGCAGCTTAAATCTGCGCAGGAACTCGATAAAAGATATATATAAATTTTTGTATTCTAATCCGAAATCGATGGGAAGAGATAAAGCAATGGAAACTCAAAAAATTTCAAAAATAAACTTACATTTTTATGGTTAACAAGATTCATCAATTTGAACTCTCTGTAAGCTCGTTTAGCATGCGTCACATTTTGGAATGGACGACTCAGCTTCTTAATAGCAACTTGCTCATCACGAAGAGTATCATGTGCAGCACTATAATTTTTTATTTATTGAAATCAGAAAAAATTACAAGTCAAAAATAACTTCTGATAAAAAATTATAATGAGTGTCCTTTTCCTTCTTTCTAAGATCCAAAAGAGAAAAGCAAACAATTTTTAGTAAGAAAGATCAAACAATTTAAAAACAAATGTGTTTTCTCGCCTTTCTTGGCAACTTCGAATTATAAGTGCTTTTCAAAATTATGTATTTCAGCATTTATACATTTAAGCAGTAAACCCTAATTAGGATAGATGTTGTGAAATTACTGCAATGACTTAAAGAAGGATATATAAAGCTAACTCATTCTAAAATCTACCTGAAGCTTTCTCTTTAATATTAGCTTTCCAACAAACGATTTTTTCATATAAACAAATAAACTTTTAAACCACAACCAATAACGCCCGATAAACTTATGTGTCTCATTATCATGACGAATTAATATATGAGTTGTAATCTTACATTTAATTTAAAATTTGCTCACTTACCACACGACACCCTGTGCACCAGACCCGATTATCCTTAAATTCTGATAACGCTTCAAAACACACAAACGTGTATCATTAATGTCAACGCTGTAAAATTCGGATGCAGTAGAAGTGGAAGCCATGGGAGCTGGATAACCGCTGAAATTCAGTATATGTACAACTTTTATAAGGTAATCGAAAATAACTGTACTGCTTACTGGATTATGTTTTCAAATTTAATGTAGGATAAAGAAATCAGTGTAAGAATAATTAATTTGGAGTTGCTAGAAACAGTACAACTAACTTTTTGAACTGCTTTTTTTCTTTTATAGTATCTTTTTTATTTCTTGGACCCATACACAACACTTAAACTCTCCATTTAGTACCTTTCACATTGTGGCTCATACCAATTCCCATTACATAGGATAAAAAACGAGAAAAGATCCACAATGAATCAAGTAGAACACCGAGACAAAGTAGGCATTCCCACGCAGATATGCCACTTTACCCTTAGGAATTGGTATTGTACGACACCATTTACTGTAAACTCACCTTTATTCTTATGTTATATTACTTTGTCTGCCTTATTTTGCCGCTTTCTTAAGCGAATACATTCAATTCAGTTACTCTGCCAAAACGTTGCTCTATTACAATTGCTATATTCAATATTCCAGCTTCATCGTAATAGTTTCCACTATGTTTCCAGATGCTTCTTACCATATTTTTTTCTGTACTGTACAAAAAACACCGTTTCTTTTCAATGAACAGCGGAGAATTCACCGTTTCAAGTGGAATTTCCAAAAAAAAAGATATCCGCCAAAACTTTGGATAAAATGAAAACGAAAAACCCTGAATGAATTTGACTGTACTAGAAATGAAATCGCCAAAGTAAGAGTTTTCCAAAAGTCCTCCTAAGCCTAAGCTTAAGAGCACCTAATAGCAGTAAATAAGAAATATTATGAAAAATCGAATTTCATATGGTCCATTTTTCTTTATAGTCTCATTAAAGACTGTTTATTCTCTTTTCTTGCTAAATTGTACTTCTGTACTTCTTTACGTACTTCTTTACGCCAACACTCGCACTTTAGTCATGTTTCTCTTATTTCTCAAATAACGATCATACTTATCCTTCGGTAATGATCCCACTACGTTCTTATAAAACGCATTTTACTTATCAAAAAAAAAAGCGAGTGTTAAGGACCATATAAAAATAACAAATTTTCGTATTTCTGATTCCTAATGTCAAAAAAACTGGATATCCTTATGACTTTTGCATCGAAAGAGCGAAATAGTGATAGCCGTTCTAAATTGTGATCAAGCAAATTCCATCCTAAGAATGGAAAAGGAGAGAAAATGTAGTGAATTGAAGAACTTATGAAAATGCAAATTGTCACTGCTTTTGTATGGAACTGATTTTCCATGGCTTATTTGATTTTCAGCCAAGTTTACTTATTCAGTGAAAACCATTCTGTAAAAAATTTCAAACTACACAATGAAATTTCAAAGATAGCTAACCCTTCAAGATGGGGCGGCTCCAAAACGCTTGCGCAGCTATCCAGCGAAATCGCTTCTATCTCGCAATCGTCACGACCTCCTGAATTTGAACTTCCCAACCACTGCAAACAAACATTATGTACACAGCGATTACAGTATCCCTCACTTCAAAAAAGCAATAACGGACAATCAGAATGCGCGAGAATACAATGCATAAAAATTTAAAAAAATGAAAGAAAGCGCAAAATGGCTGAACAAATATACTACAAATATTACTGGATAAGTTGAAGTTGTTCACTGTGTCCCTAAGTTAATAAACAATGTCAACATTTTCATGCTTACCACTTATTCTAAATATGTTTTTCTCATACCAAACATGTTAAACTTTCAGTTATCTCCATAATTTTGGACATAGAGATTCACAGCCACAATAAATCACTCCTTCAACCATTTTTCCATATCACTATCTAACTACATTTCATTAGTGTGCACATATTTCTCAATGTTTTTCGATTAGAAATATCGAGAAAAAAATATTCAATCTTCTTAAACTAAAAGATATTTACTAAAATAATTTAAAATAAAGGCAATATAATGAATGCAAAGTTATTGATAATCTGAAGAGAGTCTAATAAGAACTATTTAAAAGATGATACTTTCGAGAAAATTATACATGAACTATGTTTCCAAATGAATGAAATGAATAACTAAACAATATTAGTGAACACTGCTATCAATAGAAAATTCGAAAGATATGATGAAAAATTTCGTTATCTAACTTTACAGTCATTATAGATAGTGCACCTTCTTAGATTCTCATAAAACGAAATCTTGACCATTTAATTGATGTAATGTTTATAAAAAAAAAAGACAAAAAAGAAAATCTAATTTTATTTTTAAAATTGATGAAAATTACCTTGTATATATTGCAAATTTTGTATCACAGATAGTTGAATCACTTTTTTCCTCATACATTTACAAGATAATGATAAAATCATTAAAATTATTCCACAAAAGTAAGAGAAACTCGATAGAATTGAACGTATATGAAAGAAGAGAAATGAATGAAATTGACCACTCAGTTATCATACGCACAAATGAATTATTCTCNTATTTTAGAAAATGGTAAACACAGATCTGCTTACAATTAAAAAGTATCATACGGTGGTTACTGGAAATTAAGAACTATTAAGGTCACACTTACTGAGCTCTACTTTCTCACCGTTCTACGCAAGGAATATAAAATTGTTCCAAGAAACTTTTTTTTACAGCTATAGGGATTGTTGGATCATCGGCAACATGCATTTGATGATACGCTAATATTCGAACATATCTTTGCAAGGATGTTATCCATTTCTTCTTTTTTAAATCAATCTTAGAATCTTTTCATTCAGCGTAGAAAAATTGACATCTCATTAATTTCAACTCTACCATTTCATAAAGAATGGTTACAATCATTTTCTTGGAGCTATTATGCAGCTCTATCACTAAACCAATGGTAAAATAATAAACTAATACATATGGTATTAAAGTTTGAAACTATCATTGTAATAAATCCCAAAAATGTCTAAACAGTCGCTACTTTAGTGAATAAATGCTTTACGGAAGATTCCATTCAAGATAACTTACAGAACTCGTGCAAGTCAAAAAAAAAAAAAAAACTATTCCTAAAGATTTTAATTATATTTGGATTTTATCCAAAGAAGTGGCGAATACTACTGAAGAGATATTTATTAGTCTTGTCTATTTGTAAGAAAATTAAGGTGAGATAGGAAGTAGTGTTAAAATATCTCGATAATTAATTACGCTAACTTAACGACTACTTATATTTTGAGAATATAAGTAGTCGTTAAGTTCACATTACGTATTACGTGAAGTGCTAGCGTGTAAACATGATAAGCCAAACTGAAGTAATCTCAGTATCGCTTTATCCACGCATTGTACCTCTCAGTGAAACGAACAGCTAGTATACATGATGACTAGTGGCTATGGTAAAAGGGAGATAATCGAAAAACCCGTCGTCCATGACTTCTGCTAATCTCAAATAAAGCAAAATGGAAGCATTAAGTACCTCTACATACACTAACTATGACCATTACCAAAACTAATTTGCACATTCCATCCATATCATGACTATAGCTAATTAAGATTCAAGAAACTGAAGCACAAAAAAAGGCAGCGAAATTCTGAAGGAACACTTTTGATCATCATTAGCCAGAAGTATCACTGCGATTCAGGAGTTATTTTCATTGGAAGGAATTCGGCCAATGCTTTTTTACATGCTATGGTTTCGCTGCCGTTATATGCTCGCTTTGGCTCTGGCTCCAGGTTACAAGACAATCAATCCTGATGAATGTGACAAAGATGTAGTCATAGAAAATAAACAGGCCTGAATGAATGAAGAAACCGTCTAAAGGAAGAATTCAATAGCCCAGTGTTTTCTCATTTTTTAATGACCAATGTTTTCAAATCAAGAAGATACATAGCCTTAGGATGATTGATTGTTTAACCAATAGCCGTCATGAACTGAGAACGAAATTCATTCATTTGGAAACAGTTGCAGTGCATATTTCACATATATTTCAATTTAATTAGAGTGATCCAATTAGCCATCATGTCAAATATTGATTTGATTAGAATGATCCTATTAGCCATCATGTCAAATATTGATTTGATTAGATGATCCTATTAACTATCATGTCAAATATTGATTTGATTAGGGTGATCCTATTAGCCATCATGTCATGTATTGATTTGATTAGAGTGATCCTATTAGCCATCATGTCAAATATTGATTTGATTAGAGTGA
>JARVGP010001148.1:0-21079 GCA_029876185.1 Mansonella ozzardi
ATGAATTCCAATCCATTCTTTTTCAGTAGATCATAAATCAATTTTCAGTATTAAAATATTCATGAACAAAAAATTATTTGATTTTTCTCAGGATTCCGACGAAGCTGGTGATATTGATGATGACATTGATGGCAAGGATACTAATGATAAGACCGATGACAAAGATACGACTGATGACAAAGATAGTGGTGATAAGAGCGATGATAAAGAAAGCAGTGATTCCAACAGAAAATTTGTTGAAACTGATGGCAAGTAAGTCAGGCAATGGGCGCTTTCCGTAATTTAAAATTTTCTATTTCTAAAGAAATTTTATCTCTGCTTAATGGACATAGATAAAATGCGCATTCTTTGTTTTCGTTTTTTGAAAACTTGCACTATTTTGATTTCAATTTTATTTATAAATGATCATCAAAATATGACTTCTAACTTAGAATACAGCTGAATTGCTTATTCCATTTTATTCAGATACAGAAAAGTTTACATAGTTGTTGCTTCTAATAGGAAGAGGATTATTCGATCAATTTTTACAAATGTCTCATTTACCTCTAAAACCTACTTCATAAAAATTATGGAATACCTCGTCTGGAATAAAAAAGTTAGAAGTCATATTTTGATGTTTTGCTCAATTAACAAGATTGATTTTTTACTATTACAAATTAATATTGTCGTGAAAGTTTATTTGTTTATGATTCGTTTATTGAAAATCTTTCATTAAATACAACTATGTCATACATCTCTTTACCTCTGTCGTAAATGAAGTTGAGAAATAATAAGGAAAATTTTGCATTGTTTTCATTTTCAGAAAGAAAGAATGCAAATCTCATGAGGCTTGCTACGATCAACGTGAACCACAAGCTTGGTGCAGACCGAATGAAAATCAATCGTGGACGTAAGCAAATTTTTCACCTATTCCAATGAGAAATTAATTTTACATATGCATTGAATTTTCAATATGTATGTATATGTATGTGTGTATGTGTGTGTGTATGTGTATGTTGTGTGTGTCTGTGTGTGTGTGTGTTATGTTGTGTGTATGTGTTTTAAAAGTTTCAGGTTTCTTAACTTTTAAAATAAATGCCCATTTTAGTGACAAAGGTTGCTTCTGCGATGATAAGTTGCATTCATGCGTTATCGAAAGAAAGAATAGCGGCCAATTGGAATATACGCATTGTGCACCTGTACAAGGCTGGCAGTGTGCATAAAAAAGCCTAGAATAATCTGTGATACTTTGACCCGTCTATTTTATCTTTCTATTGTAATTTCTCCAGCAGCTAACATTTAATATTGATTATTGTTTATCTCTGATGATTTTTAATAAATAGTAAAAACCTGCAAAGTAATCAAACGCATTATATCATGCCCTATATGAGGCGGTCTGATTCCACGAATATCTTCAGCGTTACAAGTAAAATATAAGCTTACAGAATTATTAGCTTGCAGAAGAACGGAACAAGTTACTGCAAGGGTCGCGACTTAAATAATTGAAGTAAACAGTTTTCACTGATAAATAGATGTAGACATAGCAAGTAATCCAAAATTCCAAATGACAACCCTAAAAGAAATTGCATTATAGGTGTTGTTCTACTTGCTGTCAATTTTAGAAAATGTGCTTTTTCTAATTGCAGCAGATTAATTCAACAAAATTTATGCTCTAACAGACTTTTTTAACTGAATTTTTGTGAATTACGAGAAATATTCGATGCAACGCAACTGGAAATGGATAATTAGCGCTTATATCTTTTATAATGTTTGCAAAAAGTGATAATTCTGATTCCCTTAAAGTTGCATCATCGTTTCTTGTTATCTTATCCGTCTTGATTTCATCATGTCATTGTTTCCTTCATTTCAGAAGCTGATATACAAATTCTGTTAAATTGATGTTGAGCTTACATTTTCAGAGGCACTATTTTTAATTTTTTTATTTATCATAGTGAATATAAGTCGAGGAACAGTTCAAAAGTTATTTGATTGCAGTTGAATATGTAAATTATTATCAGAAATGAAACGGACTAGAGAAATCAAAGATGATTAGACGTAATGATTCTTATTACTTTAATGGAACATACTAGAAGTTTTTATTGTCTTTTGAGTTGTGATTGATATCACTGTTCGTAGTCCAACTTTCTCGACAAAACAATGACAAATTAGCGCTATGTTTTAGCTCAAGTGCCAGAATCGTTACGGAGATAATAATGATCGTCCCATCTGAAATTATGTGAACCGAAATATTTCAATCAAAAAGAGAAACTTGCGGTGAGCAATAGATGATGATTATGATGAAATAAACAAATAATTTTTCAATTCATTATCTCGTAAAGATAGTAAATCATCAAATTGAGAACGATCTTCAAATTACTTCCAAGAAAATAAATTCGAAAACCGATATACAGATACCATATGCATATGTATGTACTGAAATTTGTTATTAGTATAATCCATATTTAGATTTTGTATAAACCTGCAAAAATCAAGATTTTAAGCTTTCTAACATGTGATGCTGTTTAAACTGTTGTAAACGTTTCAGACTTCACTGTTTATTTAGTTTAGTCTGACAATAAATTGTGTCTACGGTAAACCTACGGTATATGAAAATTTCTGCAACTCATCGTATATTTAATACAACTCATTTTACTATCAAAGTATGTTAAGCTCGTATAGAAGCTATCATATTAATAACCAGCACCTGCAGTCCAATATATGGTGTTTTTATCATCTCCATCAAACTGAGCTCCCAGCCCTTCCATTCTTTTGTCAGTATCAGAGAGTTTATACAGTTAATCCCTTTCAGCTCTTTAATAACTTTTGGTTGACCAGATTTGCCCAAACATGCAAAGGAGGTAGCAAGTTTTATGCCTTGATCTTCATTGATCTTGTAGTCAGCGCTGATGACAAAGTTAACACCCATCAGATCATTATATTCTACAAATTCCTTATAAGCATACTTGGCGCTATCCGTTTTTTTTGCATGACCATATTCACCAACCGCAGAAGTTTTGACTTTTATATTATGCTGACCAAAGTCATATTCATATGAGACACCAGCGCTTATTATGTGCTCATAATCTGGATCTGCTTCATCGAAATATTCATCACGTTCAACTGTTCTTCCATCTACCAGGAAAGCTTTATAATGACCACTTTCTTTTGTAACTGCCATATAAGCACTAGCATCATATCGAACATTTAAGTTGTGCAATATATCTTCAAAGAAAAAAATTTCTTTAGTTTGGTCTTCAACTTGCCTAAAAAAGCCTGACTCGGTCAACAGCTCCCCAAGCTTTGTATCTCCATCATATATGGATAGAGCACCCATATTTCCATGACCAAGGGCTTTTATGGAGAAAATTTTATCTTCCTACAAATCAATATGATTTGTACTTCTTACTATATAGATGTTGCTAGAAGGTATCATCCAACAATCGAATAAAGTAATTCCTGAAAATGTTCTGAGATATAGAATAAACAAATCAATGTGAAATTATGTTGCAAGATGCGTTAGTATGAAATAAGTCTAATACTCATTTTACTTAGTACCTTTATTCCACTACAACAACTATTACTTTACTGTGATTTTGTTAAAAAAAGAAAAACTTTAAAGATTGATAATTCAAAAGTTGCCAATTCAGAAGTACTGCAAAAAAAACAAAACTCTGTATTTATGCTTATGAAAAAAGTTGAAGAGCATAATAAAAGCAATTAGAAACTTTAATTTACTAAATCAATCGAAATATGTTATATGAATGAAATGATTGCTCTGAAATTTTCACTTGAAGCCAATAAAAGTTAATCCAAAGCAAAATGGAAAAAGTTGTTGTATTGATCGCTTTTTTTTCTCAGCGATTATCTCTGATCGGATAAAATGTTTTATAAGTAAGTAAAAGAGTGTAACAAGGTATAAATTTTGCACGTAATGTCTTAATTTTACACGTAATGTCTTAATTTTACACATAATGTCTTAATTTTACACGTAATGTCTTAATTTTACACATAATGTCTTAATGTCATAATGTCTTAACAAAACATTTGCATGTTATGTTATTGCAGAAGATTACTGATGAATCAGAGAATAAGATTTATTACATAATTTCGTGTTGCATTGGCAATTAATTCATTGTGTAGTTCTTTTTTGTTTTTCTTTTTTCGTACATCGGATAGTTCCTTTCCTATAATAGAGGATAGAATACATTGTTTTCGAAATTTAATACTTTATTTGTATTTCAGTTGTTTGATAGAGTAGAATTTAACTCTTGACAATCTTTTCCATTTATATAATTCAAAATATTTAATTTTTTTCAACAAGTAGATGCACAATTTGCTAGCAATTGCCAAATTGGCTCAAATTTGCCAAATTTGGCAGATTTGAAAAAATACTTGCGTGATGAGCAGCAACTATTCTTTCAAGTATTGAAAGAACATTTATTGAGTACGGCCAATTTGGTATGTTTTTTTTTTTGATACTAGTATAGTGGATTTTTATATTAAGTATGACCTAATAAATAAATGATTTCTGATTTCCCTTGCTAATATTGCAATCAGTATTGGTAGAAGAAGAGTGGATAAAGGCTATGCAAATGAAGACTTATTTTTTATACAGTGAAATTGTCAATGAAGGGCGTTTAGTATGGAGTGCATGTTTCACTAAACTTTTTCGCTGAACATTAATTGCTGTGATGTTCCTTCTTCAGATCAACAACTTAAGAGTAAGATTGGAGAGAAATCGTGAAGGCGAAAAAGTGGAAGTCCTAAAATCGGACTTATTCCAAAGCGCAAATCTTCCACCAAATCAAGAACAATTGGGGGAACGGCAGCAGCAACATGAACTGCAGAGAGTAGTAGAAGCAGTATCATCACTATCAGAGGATGTGGAAGAGGAAGACGAGTTGGTGGTGAATTGCAAAATATCACACTAACACACATAAAATTCATACTTTGACGAAGATTAGACTGTATGATAGATTTGAAAACAAATAAGTTACATGTGACTTCTAGAATTTATAATGCGCAAAAACATTAAAATAGATCATGGATGCTAATATTTCATTCTTAGATAGGATAGATAATTAAGAGATCAATATATCCTGAAATGTTGCTTTCACAGACTGCTTAAATTATATCAGAGACATGTTCAGTTTTGCTGTACACATTGCCAGTTTTGTGCAGGTGCACAATACGCATATTCCAATTTGTCGTTGTTCTTTCGTTCGATAACGTATAATCTTTCATCGCAGAAGCAACTTTGATCGCTGAAATAGAGATTTATCACATTTCTGTTAACAAACCTGAAACTCACTGGAAATCTAATGAAAATCTAATGCATATGTAAAATCAACTCATAAAAATAAGTGGAAAATCGTTTACATCCACGATTGATTTTCATCAGTGCCTAAGCGTGGTTCACGCTGATCATAGTAAACTGCGCGGGAATTGCACTCTTTCTTTCTGTAAATGAAAATACAGCAATCTTTTATTATTTCTGAGCTTTGGTTATGATCGATAAGTTAGAAGTAGAAAGAGATGTGATAAAGGCAATAACATAGTCGTATTTATAATTTATTCATTATTCCAAAGCACTTTATTCAGATAATGAAATATCATTAAATAAAATCCAGCAAGCAATACTTATATTTCTGGTCAAAAGACTTATAAATAACCTTACTTTCATCCCAACCAGCTTCTCCACTTCATTAATTGCTCCATTTTTAACCATTTTAATAAAACAAAAATTTATTTTTCGATATAAGTTTTCACAGCTCCGGCAAAATTCTATAAATGAGGCTTTTGTTCCCTTGCCATACGAAAATCGACTTGCCAGTTTCAATGATAATCTGTCCATTGCTTGGAAAATAATAATAAACAAAGGATTATTTGGTTTTCAGCTAAATAATTTTATAATGCAATAATCATTCGAGTTTTTCAAGTATGCTTTCACTCATCATTGTTCTTGCAGTAATTATGGACTAGGACAGAGTTCCGTTATTATGAGCTCCCAGTTTCGATGCATTTTTTTAGTTTTATTTTGTATTGGAAAGTTTTCATGCTCTGGTTGTTCCACTGAGAACAAATACTGGATTCTGGCCATTGCTTTTTGTACTTTGTGTCCGGATATTGCTTCCTGTATTTTTTCATCTCAGCTGTTTGTTTAAATAATACTGCGTGATAAATTCCATACAGAAAATTTTGTTCTATTGTTCACTAAAAAAAGGATTTAAATGGCTTTTTAATGATTGCTGTTGTTTAGTTGCAAGTGCATGCAGTTTTTCCGGGTTATTGTGCTTTAACGATGTTCGAAACAATAATAATTTTAAAATACCTGGGAACCAAAATGAAGTTAACGGTCGAACACTAACAATTTGTAAATACTAATGATATGATTTGAAGTTTCACATCTACCATTTATCTCTCAATTTCATTTTGTGCTTTCATGCTCCAAGTGTCTCACTGAGAAAAAATATTGAACTTGGCCATTACCTTTTGTAGTGCAACGCATTTTTGATTCCGATGGGTTCTTCATGCAAAGCATTTGTTTATCCGCAAGTTTATCTTATCAATGTCGAAATTAGGTTTGCACTACTTTTTAGGTTTATCATATTAGCTTTAAAATTTGTTGAAAGTGTGACACTCACTAGTGTCAGCGAAACGTGCAGTCGTTAATTGTGAAATCCATAAATTCATCATGGCTTTCGGTTAAAGATAGTCTGTATTAGGTTCACGACTTTTCAGTGTTTTGCCTTAAATCTTAGACGGACTTAAGTAACAGCTCAATTATACATCTCTCTATAAATAAAGAAACTAGAAAGCAAAGACCAATTTTTGAAAGGACATTTTAACTATTGATCGTTTGAATTTTAAATTGCTAGATTAAAATTTCAGTGCTATATCAAATTTACTGTGAACTAACAAAATGTCTAGTAATATGTGATAAACAATGCTTTGGCGCAAAAATATTTTATCTGGCGGAATATCATCAAATATCATCCGCTGTTTATTCCTCTTCTAAAATTCAATTTCAATTTATTGATTTTAAAAGCAGAAAATTCAAAAGGCAACAGCAAACAAGTTACTTTTCAAGTTTAAGAAATCCTTAGTAAGCAGATTGAAATGACTCTTAACATGATAAAAAAGCATTTGAAAAATCAACAAGCTCAACAATATGAGAGATGTGATGCAAATATGAGAACTTTTGACGATTTCAGACGAACATCAATACATTCTAGTTCTTGTTGACAATATGAAAAGTACACAATTATTTTAAAATGCTTCATATTACAAAGTTAAGGTATCATAACATAGGAGAAATTAAAACGGAAGGGGAATACAGCACAGAGACTATATTTCTTTATTTATTTTTTTTATTTTGAATGTATCAGAAATAATTGTCTTCTGTCCATATTTCTAATTCTAAATTTAGTCTTTATAAAAAATAGCAACTCTTTCTCAGTTATGGTAGTTAACTTCGAGGCAACTGGTTTTTAGATTTCACGTTCATCTGATTCATCGAATTTTGCGATTATTTGCCATGTCACTAAGAAAGTTCGATATGCGGAAAGAGACGCGAGTTAAAGAAATACCGAGAAGTGGAAAATAGAAGTGTGCACGCACCTAAACTGAACAAAAAGCAATGCTCTAGTCATATTCTAAAATCTACATTTTTTGAAGATATCTCGAACGAACATTTTAAATTTAAAAAATGTTATAGCTGTGCAAAGAAGAATAAGGGATAGGACAGGTTTAGAGAGAGGGAAAAAGTTAATGAAATTGTGAAGCATTTACAATCAGAAGAGAAAGCCAATGCAATGGTGGTGTAATTCCCGTTGGAAGGTAGAATAAAAATAACTATGAGAGTGATGTTTGCCTTAAATGAGAAATAGGTTGCAGTGAGGTAAGGTAAAACTTATTGCATTTTTTGCTCTATGTGTTATTAGAAAACAGATAAAGTTATAATAGTACATCATATGATGAGACTGCCAGAGTGTTATAACAATGACATGTGATAAAATTGCGTTGCTAACTGCTGTTATTATTGTTATAATGATGTTGCGGCTTTATTGATGTGAAGATGGAAACGAATTTGTTAAATCAAAATTAACATTGTTTAATGGGAGATTATTTAATGTTTATCATATTGACTTTTCTGTCCTTTCATTTCAGAATAATTAGTGGAATAGTATCGGTAATCCGCAGGAATTTAGTTGAAAACAGATAAAGATTGCTTCCTTCCTTTTTTTAAGTTATTTTGATACATTTGTCGACGATAATGGTTTACTCGTGTTGTGCTGTCGTACTGTAAGTACTACCGTACTATTAAGTTTGTATTTTCCGTTCTGCCTAATAGGATCTTACTGTTCTCTCTTTCTTTTTGCTCGTAATTTAAAACTAACAATCGATTAGTAGCAAGAACTATGAAGAGTAGTAGTATTAGCTTAGGATAATGCAATTTCTGAGAAACATGAAAGCCTCAAATGCTACATTTGGGAATAAGAAATTGAATTTTTTGCTAAAAATATTTTTCTATGCTAACACTATTCAAGTTAACTAGTGCTTTAAAAGTTTTGATCAGAATTATTTTCAAATCGATCGAATTTTTGAATCTTGTGGTTTATTCTACAAATGAAAAGAACAAAGTGATTTCGAATGAAGAGAGCTTGGGAATCACTACGATGAATCCTCCAGGATTAACTCTCCAGTACTTTCCATCTATATGAAATGATAATCGCTTAACTATGACTTCAGCAGCTTGCATCTTTCGTTTCGTTAATTTGTTATGCTTCACTATTTCACTAAAAGAATTTCTCTTATTATTTAGCATACTATCTTTATTGATCATTTAATACGATTAAGCCTTCAATTTCTAAATATCTTTGCTTTTTTCCTTCCTTGATTCCTTCATTCTTCTTAATTTTAGTATCAGAATAGTTCCGATCAAAATCCTATTTAATTACATTACACAGTTAATATTTTCTAATTCAAAACATTCAATAGTTGTTTTTTTTCTTTTTTTTTTGGTTTTTTTAGTCGTAACTGAGTTTAAAGTAAGAAAAAGTGTGGAAAAAAAGCAAAACAATGCGAGAGTGGGTAGATTATCATATTTTCACACTCTGTGTTAGTTGATAAAATAAATGTAAGAGTCAAAAGATTACTGAGAAGCAGATTGGTAATTGGAAGAGACGATGCCTAGAAACGGCAGGGCCAAAAACTGAAAACAGTGCCAACAGTAGCGATTACATAGAGTGAAACAGGTTTGAGGATGGTATAATCGACAGTATTGTTAAAACTATTTGATTTAAATTGGAGAATGAATAAGAGGAGAATACATTTTTGTTCATTTTGTTTTTTGTCTATACAAAAATTTACCAAGGATCGAACTGGACAGTTTCATCCATCGATTAAATAGCTTCAATCATAAGATTTTCACGATGGCATTAATTAGTTTGTTATTTCGCAGTAAATGACAATGATTCATTTACTGTTATTTTTAATAGAATTTATTGAAGTTTTTAAATTCACTTGGTTTTTTTGTTTTATCAAAATGCATTTAGCGCGGGAAGAATGCACAGTGTCCTTAATATCTCTGTGTCTTGAAAATGCTACTTTTCTTGCACATATAAGTAATCGTATTTCTTAACATTTTCTTGCTTGTGACAAAATGCTTAGGTTACTTTAATTGTAACGCTTCAAGGATCGAAAATTTGTTCATAACAGCTAAAGCTTTTCACTCTTCAGCATTTTTTCTTCCAAACGTTGTACAAAGAAACTAATTTATCTGGAATCTATTAATAGATTTTATATCCAGAAGATGTTAAAGCAATTATAGCACATTCCGTTGGTCATTTTAACTTACCTGTCATTCAGCACAGTTCATTTTAGCCAAACAAAATGGTTTTCTTGAATAGACAGAACATGGAATTGTCGCAGAGAGTAGTTACTGCTGTCATCGCATTGATGGTCATGCAAGTAGAAAAAGTGTACTAAAAAAAGACTGCTAAAAAGGAGTGTTTTCTGATAATTTTAAGTTGAGGATACTTAATTTTAATCAAATGTATTATGAAAAGATGGGCTATGTTCTTCAAGAATTTCAAATGAAGAAATAACAGAATGGAAATGATCGTTTGCTATTTTAATCCTTGATGAATTTACGGAGTACTGAAAGCATCAAATTTCCTTAACGAAATGTATGTGCACTTCAAATAACAAGTGATTTGCATGGTTATATTTAAATTACAGTATGAAAATATTTATATAGGAACTTGATGTGAACCTTCATATATCTTCATATAGCCGTGGCTTGGTTTCGCTAACGAAAATTTGAAGAATTTCACCTACGTTAAAACCTACTTAGTGAATTTTTTTAAGTGAAATATAGTATGTGCTGACTGTCATCACTTTTATTCTGCTTGGACCTACCGAATTTGAATGATAACATGAGGCTTTGATTGGAATGTCCTTCTCCTAAATAGATGGCCTTGCAAGGCTAATCGAGCTCCATCTGTCGGGTTTAGAGTAAAAGCTATCTTACTCCTAGATGTTGCGCGAAGGCTAACGACTCATCCTATCCACGAACACTCTTTGTCTGTCCTTCGGTTAAGGACTTGCCTGGCACTAGAGGCTTTGCAAAAGCATACATGCCATCATACGTCGCAAGCTCACGAAGGGTGCATAAGCTTTTCCGACGATAAAGGAAGGATCTGTAAAATGAATAAATGAAAAGGAATTAAGCAACCAACCGATTGTCATTGATGCAACGCCAACCTATGAGTGGGAACATATTTGATGCATGACGTTTTATTCGATTTGTAGATCTTTCTTTAGTCTTTTCCAGTCTTTTTAAGGAGGCATTGATTTTTGCGCTTGATCATTAACTTAGGCTTTAAAGTTTGAGGCATATGGTTGGGTTTCGTTGATCTTTTCATGTTATTTTATACAAAAATCCACTTTTTAAAGTCGTTTAAGGATTTCAATATTACTATGAGACGATTTATTATGGCTCTTCAATGTGTTTTTCCATAACTCGGCAGGAAAGTGGTTTTGTTAATGTTTTCTTAATTGATAACCTCTATCTCAATAACAGTAAATAATCAGCTCAAGGAGGCATTCAACATATGAAACTATCTTCATAGATATTTGCAATTAACAAATATGTCGCAATTAACAGTTGGGAGTGTTATCAACGGATGATTATGTGCTTCAGATATATCAACGGATAATTATGTGCTTCAGACAGTACTTATCACGTTTATTCTTACTAAATAGCATGGAAAGGAAGCGAAGATATTTTCAGATTCGCGCTATAAACAGTTATTTTGTATGAGTGATCAACAATATAATTTAATAAGATGATCTGATTTGATCAGATAGCATGTACCAATGTTTAATGTATTAGATATGAAGTGGCCTTATATAAAAATGCAGAAAGAGTCTTCTAATTTGCACTTAGATTCCTTTATGCCATTTTTTGAATCATTTTTAAACAGATATCACTTTTGGATTGTCTGATGTAATTGAAAGATTGAATCAAGCTAATTATCTAAACGAGCTTTGTTCTCTTTAATTGGTTTTAACTTGTTCTATCTTGTAAAAAATCGTAGATAGTTCCTTGCAAAAGTCTTGAAAGTTTCTGGTCATCCATTGTTTTCGTCGAGGATCAAAACATCAGCCAGTTCATCTCCTTCCTTGGCTTTCGGATATATCTTCCACAATTTACTGATTTTTTCATCGAATTTGCTGTTTAATAATAATTAGTTATTCATTCATTGAATTCCCAATCAACTTTAATCTTTCCCAGTTTTTATACTTCAAAAATTATAATATAATAGGAGTGAACAGTTTAAAAAAATAAACCTAAACTTTTTTAAACTATTAGCAATCATAAAAAAGTATCGTTAGAGTCATCAGATATTCAAGATCAAGTGAAAAATTCAAATATTCAGCTATCTTCATGATATGTGCAGCGCAGTCCTGACTAGTTATGGTTGTGCAAATGTTTTAATTCCATTTACGAATTTTAACATATTGGTTGGACGCCTAAAGATTCTGTTAATAATATCTTTTAATAACTGAAATAATTTTTCAACGATTTGTTTCGTAATTATAAAAACATATTCCATTTGAATATTTCGTATATTTCAAATATTGCCTGAAACACATATGAAACGGTTACAACCCTAAATTTCATCCATTATTTTCAGTTTCTGATTTTAAATTATGGCAGACATGAATTTTGATGGACTATCTGTGCATCGAGTCATGGAAAGCGATTTTGATTGCGTCAAAAAATTTTTGCTAAGCGATTTCTTATACAATGAATCGCTAAATAAGTCGATCAGTCTAGGTGTTGAGGACTCGAATGACCTTTTTAATGGTTACTTTATCGAACCTATGAATAATAATAATATTGCTTGCTTACTGATCGTTATTCGAAAGTTGTCAAATTATGAGCTGTCCAAATTGTTTTTGAATTCGATACGAGTAGATAGTTTTTTTTCTTTAATTTTACAAATGGTTCTGAATCAAATGTCATGCAAAGCTTTTTAAAGATTTGATAAATGATGGGATTGCCTCATCGTTATCATACGTATTACGAAAACCTGATGGCGAGATTGCTGCACTTAGATTGGCTTCAATATTGGATCGACCGAAAGAAGATCATCATGATGAGGTATATACTTATCAGCTCACCTACTTTTTCCTTAATTTTTCCTTTGCCGAAATGATTATGATTCGCATGCATTTACGTTGCATTGGACATTTGTTGGAAATATTTTGACAGTTATAAGAAAAAAAATTTGAAATGAGTAACTTATGTACTTTTCGATAATTTCATGAAAAAGTTGGATTTGGAAATAAATCCAATTATTGTAACAGCTAGTTATAGTTTTATTACTGTCCAGATACGAACTATAGTAAAGCGATGTGCAAAATAAATTCAATTATTGTAATAGAACGACGAACGAAATATGTAAGTATTAATATAACGAATCAAAAACTACGATTGAGGAGGAATACGAAAGGCTGAACTAAGGCAAAACATATTAGAAATAATGGAAAGCAATATTTCTGTGAAATTAACAATGATTTAGGCACAATTGGAGAATTTCGATGTGGGTTTGAATTGTTTATAATGAATTAATGAATTAGATCATTAACAGTTAGAATTAATTTACGGTACCTATAAGATTTTACAAAATTAGAAGACTATTAACCAACCTTGTTTACGTAAATAGGCCCAAAGATATGATTTTGCAAAAACAAACTAATAAATCTCGCCGTGACAAATTTCCATAAATTATTCAGCTGTTAAAATTTATAGTAAATACCTTGAAACTTTAAAAACAAGAAGTATGACATTTTGCAATTAATCGTGCTTCATAATTATGGTACAGTATGATCTGGTTTTTGCCAAAATTTTGCAATATAATTATTCCGGTTTTCTCATACAGCTTATTAAATCATTAATGAAGGAAGAACTTTTCAGCAGAACGATGTGTCAGTTAAGAATAGAAGTACAGCGAGTGGTAATAATAAGACACTTACTGAAGCAAAGCGATTTTGTCCAAAGGCGCAAATGATAATGGATATTCTTCGGGAAATGGAAAGCAAGGCCTGTAGATTTGTGTATTTTTATATTGTATGGAATATTCTTTTTTATGCTAAACATGACGTAAGAATGCGATATTTGCAGATATGGATTCTCATTAATCCACAATTAAAACGTGTACTCCTATGGTCTATAATCTCAGTGCACAAAGATTACACTAGACGAGGGCTTGCTGAAAAGTTGTTTTGTTATAAGCTGGATGAGGCCAAAGAAATGAGTTGTCAGGGTTGCGTTGCAGAAGCATCCTCATTCAAATCGCAATTAGTATTTTTTCTATCTATGCTTACAAATGAAGACAAAAATTGACCATCTTATTTTCTGTAAATGGAGTTTCAATTAATACTTCTCCCGATTTACTTTTTCTATTTTTCAACTCTTTAAGATTTAGTCAAGTAATTCCAAGACCTTTCAAATCTATAGAATAAGTAATACTAGTTTGCAGCTATTCAAAAAGATTGGTTACGAGATCATTCACGAGATGAAATTCGATGAATGGCTTGATGATAGAGGACAACAGATCTTCCAGTGTGATGACGGAACCACTTCTATACAGCTTGTTTTCAAGCCGTTGCTATAAACGATTTCTGTATCATATTTTATATAATTTTAACTCTATTAAATGTTCTGCTCGTTAAAATAATTTAGTAAGCAAATCTGTGATTTGACAAGTAAATGTTTTAAAAGTCCAATTTTTCTATCATTTATTTATGTCATTAGTTAAGTATTACAATGTCAGGTAGTATTATTTTACACATATACTGCCGCATTATATCTCTTGCTAAATGCTTTTTTTTAGAGTAAATGCTTTTTTCCTTATTTCATTCGTAAATATTTTATTGTCAGTTTATTTTCTCATGCTTTTTCACTCATTTACTTACATTGATTGTAAATATTTTATTATTAATTCATTTTTTCACTCTATTTTAATTATTTTATTTACACATATTTTTTTATTAATTTACTTCTAGATACCTCTTAATTATATGTATAAATATTATGCAATATTTCTATTCATTCTGTGATGAATCAATCATCCGAGAATGCTATTGAGAAGATAGGCTTTAATGCAATGATGACGGCGAATACTGGAAACAGATTTTAATTTACATATGTTAATTGGTTTCATCAAGGATATCAGTTATTCTTGACAAAGCTGTTTCTTTTAAGCAGAAAATTAAGCAATTCAATTTTTGGATTTTTAGAATAGCTTGGGAGTGAACAACAGCATTAAAACTATTCCATTCCTTCTTTTATCTGGATCTGTACTGAAAATGGGCATGGACAATTGAGGGAGATTGACATTCGAATAAGGAATTGCCTTCGGTGGTTCTTTTAACTTTTTGTACAATTGCAATTGCAAGATTTTTTCATCGACGAGTCGAACTTTAGTTTCATACGATTGAAGGCGTTCCTTTCTTATCAAACTTGATTCCGGAGACGTGATATCCAATGCCTTTACTTCGTGCAGGAGACTTTCCAGTCTCTACTTTATAGATTTAATAATTTCTGTTGTAGAGATCATATCGGCAAGAATTTCAAGGAATATTCTTTACAGTTTTTTGTTATGATTAATTTCGGTCTCACTTCACCTCGGTTACCAAAAATTTGTTGTCGTGAAAAGGTTAGTTAAGAAAGAAAAATTGTTGATAAGAATGACTTACGTACTCGTCGACGATTTCCCCAATTGGATTTGGAATTTATTTGAGTTAATTTCCATGTTAATTTATCCTTATCTATAAAAGCAATCTTTTTTTAAAACTCACAAAGTATTGTGCGTCAGTGGCAGTAATGGAGTAAATTGATAGGAATATTTCAGCGAAAGAAGCTTTATTGCAAAGATTATTTTGATGAGCTGGTAATTTTATTGTATCTGGAATTGAAGTAGTACAACATTAAAAAGCATCGTTCGTCATAATATGTGTAATGAAGTTGATTTAATTGCATCTACAAAGAATGAGTTAATTTTTTGGAACGAAAATACCAACATCCAATACTCAACGTCAGTTTATTGGCAATGCTTAATAAGTATTTTTTGAGCTAAGTCATTTGAGCTTTCTTCAAAAAAATGGCCTATCTATATAAAACGTTTTATAAAGATAAAAACCTTCCAACTACTAGAAAAGCTAAATTGACAGTATTTTGCAAAACCTATAAAATTGAAGAGTTCTATCTATAAAAACATACGAATCTATTAAAATAGAATAATAAGCTAAATTATGGCGTTTTTATTCATAAATCTTATTACTCTAATAAAATAATAATGAACACAAGATTATTTGATTAACCAAATAATTTTATTAACCAAATAACAATCATTTCAATTTTTCCAACAGAGTACATTTGTCATCATTAATATTAGTTAGGAGAAGACGTTAAAAAAGTTTATAGCACAATGAAAGATAGTAACAATGAGGCAACTACGCCTCAGTGCTATGAGCGCTATTAGTTTGAATATGTCAAATGAAACGAATAAATTCAAATGAAAACTGCAATTGTGAATATTATCAAACGTACAAATGGAAAATTCCAAAATGCAACAAATAATTTTTGACATTTTGTGGTGCCATTCCTTTCATATTATTTTTATTTTTCACAAATATAGCTAAAACAATCGAAACGATTATTCTACTGATCAGTGCTAGCAATATTATTATTTAAATAATTTATATATAGTCTAGCAAGATAATTTGCCGATTAAATCATAGCCAATCTCTGATAGCTTCTTATCCTACGCAGTGTTTTGCCACTTATATAAGTTGTTAATTCAGGATATGAAAGAAGAGAGAATATTGGAATTAAGAAACGAGAAAACGAAAGAAAAACTTTTTCCCATCAGACAATTCATTAACAGATGGAATTCATTTGTTGAAGCGAGTTCCACTTCTGATAACAAATATCTCTAATGAAAGTGAAAAAGCCATTTCAAGGATCTCTACGAAACAATAACTTTCGGCCCCATTTTACACTCATCTCCAATCCTTTCACCGCCCATTAGTTTCATAACTTTTCTTCACTGATTACGGTATCTTTACATCACAATAGAGGAAGATAGAAAAAAAAATAACAAAGCATCATGGAATCGTTTTATATAAATTTATGAATTTTCACTTCCTCTTTTATGAAAAAAAAGATTGTTTGCTTGGCTTCAAGTTTGAGGTTTTACGTCAATTCTATGGCTTATAAAATCTCAATCAAAACGCAGAAGCAAATCATATTCCTCCATACATACAAATGGAAATGAAGATAGTATGATTTACCTTTGATAATGGACTGTTTGACTTCAACATGCTGTATCATACCATAATCACTACTGACATAGGCTTATTTTGACAAGAACGATACTTGACATAAGAAGAAATTTTTCTTATTCCCCACTATTCATCATACTAGTAGTAACGATTACATTATTGAAGTTTTTTTGTATTAGTATTCATGTTAAATTAATGATAATTTTTTGTGTTTTGATAAATTTAGCATCAATTATACACAATGATGCAATTTCGATTTGCAAAAATTGCTCTTATCGGTGTGAAAAGAGGAAATATTCTTGATCCGAAATAATGCGTGTAAGTTACTTGCACTCAGACGGTTCAAGCCAATTGTCATTATCTTAGCCCTTCATTGTTACCATCAAATGATTGGTAATTTTCTTCACTTCTTTAGCCAACATGCCTCAACGATAAAATCTTTTCTGATTTTTTTTTTTGCTGGATTACTTGCGCTAATGAACAAATCACACAGAATGGATTCCCTTTATAGAAAAGAAACATTTTGAAATGATTTCTTTCACAATCATGCGCTAGTCCGATAACAAGATTTTTATCTGCTCAGATTCCGTATCCGAAACAGTCCATATAAATCACGATAATGAACAGGTACTAAGGTATCAATTGAAAGATCTGTTCCGGTAAACAAAATATCCCGAAATTCCGTAAAAAAAAAAAAAAATTTGCAAGTGCGCTTTGGTGGCACATTAGATAGAAATTTCTTATCTCAAAATGCATGAAAACAGTACTCAGATTTTGCAGTATGTTTAGAATTGTTTCTTTACCTATTTCTTTATTCAGAGAGAACTGTAGAACTAATCTATCATTTAAGTCCAATTTAAATTTAATGACAAACACTAAAAGGTTATGGAATTTATAGACTAATTAACGAATCAATATTTGCGTTACAAAATGACTTCTAATAAATACCGAAGCTAACTTTACAAAAGCAAATTTTAATTTACGGTGCCTTAATTATTGAAGAACTTTCCTGAAGCAGAGAGTAAGCAATGGATGTGCTATGAAAAATTAATGCTGTGCAAAACAGGGCAGAATATTTCAATCGCTTTGCTAAAAAAGACCGAAGATACTTGTTTAGAGATAATTTTTCACGTTTGGATTTCACTTTAATGCAATTAAAGTTATACAGTAGAATATTTATCTGTATGAGTGGCTATTTTATTTAAAAGATATTTTATGTAAACTAGATTCTTTATTTTAGAAGATTTTTATTGTGACAGATTTCGTTGACTGAAATACTTTATTATTTGTTCAAAATCTATGCCTGAATAAAATGCATAAAACGATAAACAACGAAATCATGAAATTTACACAAACTGCTGTAGTCGATTTGTATGTATAACAAATTCAATAGTTAATTTTCAGTATTTGTTTTCTCATATTCACATTCTTCCTGCATCTGTCAGTTTGTTCATCGCACTTGGCTTATCAACATTGAGATCGAACTTTCCAGAAGTGATATTTCTTTGTTGAAAGAAAAAACAAAATTAAGATATACCCCGCACACTTTTTAGAATCATTTTTTGGAAAATCCGAAACATTTAGTTGGAAAACCAGAAATATTTATATAGCATAGAAATTTATCGATGTTATAGTTCAATTCGCATTTTAAAAATTTCATTGCCTTATTTTGACAAAAAGTTTTGCAATAATTTTCATTGCACAATGATAACTATTTTATTGTATTGTTTCTTCATGGAGTCTAATTCATCTTCGCGAATTTAATTCACATACTTGATTTGCTGGAAATGATCAGCTGGGTCACCATTTTGCATCGACAGTGGTAACTGAGGTAAAATTGCTGTCTGAGAGCTGTTTGGGATGGTTCTTTTAGTTTTCTTAATTTATATCGTCTTGGCTTAGGAATTGACATATTCGTCCGGAGTGATTCCTATGTCCAGGTGAGTTATAGCTTTCCTAGTTTTCTCATCATCATTAATTAAATTTAAAATACTATTTTCATCAACCATTTCCGCATATTTGTCTTCTTTTCTTACGTATCGTGATATCGATTTGTATTCGGTCCCTTCATTGTTTTTTCCTGTAATTCTTATTCAGGCTTAATGTTATATTTGTTCCATCAGCAATTGTTAATCTAATGGTTTGAAATCCATTTCTTTGACTTAATCGAATTTTTTTAGTCTTTTCATTGCTAATCGTGCATTTTTAATTAAATTTATAACTGGTAGACTCCTAACAGTAACGTAACATATGACGATAAAGTCCTTTTTTGGGTTGTTTGACACAGATAATTATTTTGTGATAAATGTTTATTGAATGTATCGAATGAATAACACTGCCATCTAGCCAATACGTACGTTGTATAATATGGGTTTGTTTACATTAGAAATCAGAGCAAATTGATTTCACCAAGTTGTTCACAGATTTATGCCAACATTGTACCTATGAATTCATTTATAACAGGTATTTATATAACAGGTATTTATATACTGTATTTATATACTTTATATATAAGTAAGGTGCATAACTGGCATTTTGTGAAGGTCGCCCGGAAGGTCCCCTATCAGAACAATGTGCAAGCAAATATATGGCAATATAATATCCCATGAATATGGCGATATAATAAACATTTCAGAGAAATGAAAACACTAGTTGAATACTGGAAGAGAGATATCACGGCCCAGTGACAACAAAAACATAACTGAATCAACTGAAAAACCAGAGCAAACCAGAAGTAAAATACTAAACATTATAATGGAATTGTTAATTAAAATATTACATTGCTTAATCGTTGTAAAAGCTTCATGTATATGTAATGATTTTATAGAGATCTTAGCATAGCTATTGAAATATTGTAAAATCTGGTACGCTACTGTACGTTATAGTATGCCCAATCCATTTGTCTACAATTTAAAAGACCAAGGAATTTGTGATCCGAGAACTCACCTACATTAACACAATTTGTTTTCAGTTAGTTTCGCCCAATATCTGAAGTCTCGCCGTAATCTCCCAAATAAATCTACCTTTGAATTCCTCACGACAGTCATATCGGAGTCTGCCTAATACTAGCTGTATGCTGTAAATTAATACTTAGGTAGAAATTCCATATTAATGAGAACAATCAGAGAAATATGTCAATTTAAACAAATTTGTCAATTTAAAAAATTTTATTTCTAAATGTTAGTCTAATGACATGCTATTTTTTGCAAATTTTGATGATCTGACGCTTCATAAATAGTTCTGCAAATGATATGCTTATTAATAATAGTAGTAATAGAGCGAAGAGGGTAGAATGAAGTACAGAACTCGCTTAAGTTAATAAAAACTATTCCTAAAGATTTTAACTATATTTGGATATCATTCAAAGCGTTTGAATCGCGAAATGATTTTTTAACTGATTTTTGATTTGCATTTACATATTATTTAAATTGGTATATTCAATTAACGATAGAATGGTAACCTGCTTTGATAGAGAAAAGATTTATTGCAGATAGTTTTATGAAAAATAATTCATCATCATCATCTTTTTAACAAATCATAATTATTATTAATATTATTAAAAATATTCCTCAATCTTATTAAAAATATTCCTCATTAAAAATATTCGTCAATTAGGATTTTTTTGTATTTTAAGTATGATAAATCCCCATAGAACACTGAGAAATTCATGTAAGAGAATTTTGGTTCACAGAAATTTTCAGCAAGTAAAATTTATGCTTACTTGGACATATGTTAACAATTCAGGAAGGTTCTATTGCAAAACTTCAGTTGCTCGAATCCTTTTAAGCCCTGTCGGTGCTTTCAACTTTTCCAGTAGTAATAGAGTAAACAATTTATAGTAAGGGTTGTCTGCAAGCAATTTGGAAATCATCTTGTAGTAACTGCTAGTATATCAGCAATTTAATCCTATTTTCTTACGTCCTTTTTTTTTTGTGTATAAGAACGGACGTCTTGGACTACAGTATCAAAAATACAATATGTAAGACAATATTTTGGTGTCATTTTAAGATGGATGCGACAAAGTGGAAATGCTTACACTTTATTGCATTCAATCTAAGCAAAAATCTGCTGCAGTGATATGACGTGATATAGTGATATGACGAGAATTATTGCCTAATTCGTTATTGTTCGAGAATTATTGCCTAATTCGTTATTATTCGAGAATTATTGCCTAATTCGTTATTTTTCGAGAATTATTGCCTAATTCGTTATTGTTCGAGAATAATTGTCTAATTTGTTA
>JARVGP010001149.1:0-21787 GCA_029876185.1 Mansonella ozzardi
AACTGTTTATGATCAACGCAGTGAATGTTGAAGATTGAGCAGAGGTAGCGGTGATGGAAACGTTCGAGGAGATGCGATAGATGATGGCCCTCGATTCAGACCCTATAATGATGGCCTCGATTCAGACCCTATAATGATGGCCTCGATTCAGACCCTATAATGATGGCCCTCGATTCAGACCCTATAAAAGAGTTGACAATGTAATGGCTCTATAAACAGCAATTTTGGCGCTTTTTTTCAGATGTTTATTGCACCGAACTCTCTTAAGCTTTTCGAGCTTTTCGAAGGTCCTGTAATGTCCATATTGAAGTGATGAAAAATCCCTTACGGTGATGTGTGAAGAATGATATTCAGTTGTAATAAATGAAGACCTTCTATGTTGATTTGCAATCCAAAGAACTCGATGGCCTCTAAAAAAATAAGCTGCATAGCAGTTTATTCTTTTAGCAGTGAGGGCGGCGTCATCAGCAAACAGCAACAAGCGATAACGTGATTTAGAGTCTTAGCGTAAGCCTTCAGTCGTTTTAGGTTGAATAAGTTGGCGTCAGTACGGTAGCGGATTAGACATCGTTTTCTTTGTCAAGACCTACCGTGACTCAATGTCGCATCATGCTGAAGAAAACTGTGAATTAGAGTTGGTGCAAAAACGTAACCTACTTAATCGTGGTCAACGTTGAACCTCCTGTAACAGGACTATCAATTCGAGGAATTTGGCGGACATTCTAATCGTTCCAAAATCTGCCACAAGCCATTTGTGCCATTTGTACTCAGTGTCAAAAGCTTTGGTGAGATCAGCGAAGGTTACATAAAGTCCCTTGCTTTCTTATCTACCCTTCTCTTGTAGTTGGCTGAGAACAAATACCATGTCTGTCTGTGGTACTTCTGTTAGCGTTGAAACCATATTGACCTTCGTCAACGTTGGCGATTAAACTGTTGAGACGCGTTCTTGCGAGGATTTTCTCAGCGCGAGAATTGTCGCAGCTATAGGAAGTAGAATTATACCTCGGCAGTTTGAGCAGTTTGATTTTTCTCATTTTTTTTGTGGAAGATAATGATGATTGCATCACGAAAACCTGGTAATTTGCATTGCTCTCAACAATGTACAACGAACTCATAAAATTTGGCAGTGCTTGGCCTCTATACTTCCAGATTTCAGGTGGAATCTCATGTCTCAGCTGTCATGCTCGTTTTCACTTGCTTTATGGCCTTAAAAGTCTCTTTAGGCGTAGGATCTACATCTCGTTCTGTTCTTATCGTTTTTTGAGCCATTTCCTGAATTGACTCACGAAAATGACCATCTGCGCTTTGAGTTTACAAGTCCGAAGAGTGTTTTTAGAACTTCTTTGAATCCTCTCTAATTACCTAAATCTGCGCATAATTGGGTCTTTTTTACTCGCTTTGCTGAGCTACCATTTATTTTGAATGTCACGAAGTTTCTGTTGATGTTTGCTGCATGCAAGACGAAAAACTGCTTTTCTAACATGGCAAGTTGGCTGGGCGGTGTGTGCTGACTGAGAAGTTCTCTTCTTTGCTAACAAATCGTGAATCTCTTGATTGCTTTCATACCAGTCTTTGTTTTTCCTTAAGGGAAATCCAAGGGATTCTTCGCAAAACTCCTGAATACTGGTTTTAATATGTTGCCGTAGCATTTCGGGAGATAGTTCTGTGGTATGATTTTCAGGTTTGTTTTGAAGGCTTGCTCGACCATCGTTTAGGCTGCTGCTTAAGTTTGAGCGCTTGACGTGGAAATTAAGAGTGTTCTGTTTGATATTCAGCATTAGGCATTACACGTGTATGACGGAGTCACAAATGTGTCCTTAGAGCACTGTAATCGATGAGACGTTAATGTTTAGAACGAATGCATCCAGGGTATCTTCAAGCAGTCTTTCTACTGAAGTGATAATGAATTTAATTTAGCATAAAATTATAGCGGAAGATAGCCCGTCAGGGATTATGATTTTATTGTCTGCGGGAACTTTTTAAGTAACATGAAGCAGATCAGTACAAAATTTGTCTTTCTCTGCAGGATAAGCTTTGAAAGTGAGCGCATGTCGAAAATGTTGAGGAAAACGGCATGCTGCCTATTTTGAAGTGAAAAGCGTAGGGAAATAATATGATCGGAATGTCCTGGAATGACAAACTGATTAGGTTGGAATGTAATAAAACTTTTGATCATTAAGCCAACTTCTGAGAGAGCTATGGGTTTTCTTGACTAATAAAGTGTGTAACCTTCACCAAGTTTCTTAATATTATCTTTCTCATGAAGGCGAACTTTACTAAGAACGATTATATCGATGTTGAGTGGTCACTATCCCTAGACAATCAGAACGGAACAATTTCCTCGATGCCCACTATCCACTGTGTTAAGTGAAGTGTGATGTTCCACATGCAATTGTTAAGCTGGAAACACCTTTGGAGGAAGGTATATTACCCCTCTGACTCATTTTCTTTGTTTGATCGCAAACAGAAGATGTCCTTCAGCCAAGGCTAGCGAAGTGGATGAAGAGTGAAGATGAGCTTTGGTCAAATTACATTTTCTAAACCCTCCACATTTTGAACGAGCAGTGTTCTCGTTGAATAAAGCTGCTTGTCATCGGGGACATTACAGAATAAGACTTCCGAACAAGAAATGATGTCATCTTCAATTATGGAAAAAAAAGGAAATGCAGATTTAAAGTTTGGTGCGGAATTTAAATGCTAACCATTTAGCTTAATTTAACACCACTTAATTATTTAATATTTGATATTAGACTTGTTAAACTAATAGTTATTTCGGTTACGATTCGGTTCCGATTACTTCATTACGACTCATTAATTTTTCATATTGTACTTACAAAGCCTAAAGCCTAATACATAACCTGTTTTCTTTATTTTTCTAATATGCCAATGAAAACATCTCAGTGATAATTTACCCATATACTTTAATGATAAAAAGCCTTTATTCTTTAATAATATTATTTAATCTTTGTATTTTAATGATAATTTTCATTTTTAATCTTTTTTCATTTTATACACTTATTCACATGGCAAATATATGTGTTATCCATTTTCACTGAGGGAAAATGATATTATTTTGAAAAATATTGTTTTACGGCATTTTCATTATTATATTTCTGGTGAATCATTATTTTAAGCAAGCATAATTATTTCTGTCTAAACAATTCATTTTCCTCATTTTCTCTTTCCATCTTCCTCTCGATGCTTCAAGTGTTGTTGACATTACGTTTAACCATAGAATATTAATTATAAAAAATTTAGAAAATTTTTTTTCATGTAAAATTTGTTTTTGATATTGAAAGAGATAAATAAGAAGGTGAAGAACTAATTGAGGATTAATGGATGAAAAAAACGAAAGATCATAAGAAAGAGAGAAGATGGAAGAAATGAATGTGATTAATGTTGTAAAAATGACTTTTATTTGCCAATTGACTTGAAGTTCATCTTAAAATTTCAATTTTCAGCTTATATTGATTAAAAAGAAAAGTAATTATCTTTAGAACGAAACAAAATATTCATACTCTTGCTTTTTGTCAAGCATTCTTTTATTATTTCAAACTGACAAAAATTAGTAGGTAGTTTACTTTAAACCAAAAAGTGTCATATTGTTAACTTATCACAATAATGATAATTTACTGTGATTCATGCAATGAGAAAATTTGCAATAAAATAAATTTCTTATACAATATGATGATGATGACAAGAAAATTCAAACAAATATAATTTAATTTATTTGAAAAAATATATTTCAAATTGTATAATTTACCATTTCTGGTCACCAACATAATATTGAAATACTCTTTTAAAGAAAAACCATTAGTATGTCTGTTGCAAAAAATATACAAATTACTTTTTTTTTTTAAAATTAAAAAGCAAGAAAAGGCCAAGCATGAGATTGCAACAAGAAGTACATATCACTGTGAAATATTCAATGTGAAAAGCAAAAAAAATAAGAAAAAGGATTTCCATTTGAAATTGTCAGATGCATAAATCAAAGACCTCAATTATTTGCCTATTATCTTTTTCCTATTGCAATTCCAAATATTCTGGCTCATCTGCTTTAATTATATTAGCAACAATTTTCTAGTCTTTTTTGTTTATTGATCTAACAAAAAAAAAATCTCCCAGTTTTTAGCTGATTGAATTATAATAGTAGCATTTCGCTCATGATATACTAAACTCCCTAGAAGCTCATTTGTGTAGCAAAAATTTTACTTTAATGTTGTCTCACTCAATTTAAGGATGTAATTCAAATCCAATCCTTTTAAATTATCGTGAAATTTGCTTAACAAATAAAATTTTGTTGAATACAGTACTCAGAAAACTAATAATAGAGCTTCAACGAAGTAAATTTTTCCTCCATCTATAAAACAAATGGAAAAATTTCTTTTCTAATGCAAAAAATATATCGAATTTCATCTTCTATCACACAACTTTTTTTTTAATGCTAAACAACAAGTTGCAGTATCGTAAACAATATTTACTTATGAAGGATACGTCATTATTTACATATAACTTTTTAATGACTTCATAGAAACTAGAAAGTAACATGAATTTGGTACTGTAATGATCAGAAATCAAGAAAAACTGCATATGAAATCAATTCAAGAAATGCAAATTCTTGTAAATTTCAAAAGTTTTTTAGCTTATTTCAGTAATTTCATCGGTGGTTGAATATTGTGAAGCGAAAAAATATAGATGTATATTCATCTGATATTCTTATTTTTATTTGCAATCAAAATCTTATAACAAAAACATTTCACTGCATATTTAACCAAATTTAAATCTTTAATTTTTTCCGAAATTTATCGGCTATTTAATTGATCAAATACAATAATTAACAAAATGTTAGATTTGAATCAATCGTATACATGTATATTTTTTCTTTTACTTAATTTTTTCTTTAGTATTCCCTTACGACATTCAATTATTAAATGAAATTTTGAAATAAGGTTAAAAATTTTTGAAAATCTACCAAGAATTTTCATTTCTCGAATTTTTATTCATTATATGGCTTTTTTGTTTCCTGATCACTACAGTACCAAATTCAAAGCCACATTAATTATTTTTATTGGGAAACAATATGCATACGTATTGTAGTCCGAATTTTCAGTAAGTTACATAACCATATAAAGTCTTGTGTAATTATATTATTTCGAAAAAAATTGGGAAAAATTTGAGCTTTACTACCCTCATTTGCTGATGAGAAAAACTAATAAAGTATTTTTTTATTGACAGATTTGTTAATAATTTTTGCTGCCAAAAATATTATATATATTAAAATGTCAAAAAAATATACTTCATTTCATTGTAAGTATACGAATAAGTGATCTATTTAGTGTCAATTGATTACTATAAATAATAAACGTGATGCTAATTGATTACTTCTATTTTATTTACAGTACTGATAAATAATTTATGTGAAATGTTTCTCCTTATTCACATTCTATTATCTGTTTTATGAATTAAACAGTGATTGGAATGTTGCATTCATCATAAAAAAATGTTGAGCGTGAAATTTATTCGAATTCAATTTTCCTAATTCCTTCTCTAATGCTTAGAAAGCGATTTTTCATCATGTTTTATGGTCATCTAGAAAATTTATTGTTTTTGATGAAAAAAATTAGTTACGCCTGCTTCGTCTGCTTCCAGTAATTTTAATTTGCAGCATCGATTTCTTTGAGCACTTCACTTGCCATTTACTTTCATTTTCTTGTAAATTATTTTAGTCCCAAACCACTTCTTCCTTTTTTTTCAGTTACTTTTGAAATTTTCCATGAATTAATCTGCATACCAAGATTGTCTTGTAAGAATAATAACCTATCTATTATCACATATCTGGCAACAACGGCAACAGCAACAGCAACAACAACAACAACAACAACAACAACAAAAAACAGCAATAATAACAACAATAACGACAACAGTAACTTTTATTTAATTGCTTGTATTGTAAATTAATAAATAGTTTCGGCTAAATATAAATGAATCTTTCTTTTCTCTTTTACAAAATCTGCGTTAAGGAAAATTTTCTTTAAAAAAAAGGCAAGAAATTGATTTCAAAAATCAGATTTTAAATTTTATGATCGGATGGCATGAAGCTTACAGGCTTCAATTGTATGTAATGAAAAATATATTGACATCCAAATTGATAAGTACTGTTTATAAATAAGCAAAATAGTGATTTCTTGACTTTCTGATAAAAGCGACAAATTGACTTTCTTTTGTCATTGAATTCAAATTTGACATTGTATAATCAAAATATTAATTAAAATGTAAAGGAATTTGATGAAATTATGGAAGTAGGAAATAATTACAAGAAAATGGCTTTTCAGGCTCCATCAAACAACAGTGAGTTTTGTTTACCTTATTGTATTTGCATAAAAAAACAAAAAATTTCCTCTTTTCGAATTAATAAGTAAATTTTCAATTAAAAAGCATTTGGAGAAAAGGCAAATATTATAGGTTATATGTAATTTGGTTCTGTGAAATGAAACTAAAATAATTGTCATTACAAATAATTGTCGCCACAAATATTTACTCTGATAACAACTGATACGATTATCAGCGTATTTATTCATGCTAACAAGTTCTGCAACATCTGACAATGAAGATTTAAGCATCATGAAATGCATCGTTTACACGGTTCATCTTTTTTTCACATCTTCTTTCAAAACACTTACTTCTTTTAGCTGATTTTAAAAAAATATTTAACTTTGTATCCTTTCGCTTTTCTTTTTTTTGTTTTTCAAATTTTTCGATTCATATTGAACAATTTTTCGCTTGTAAAATTTAGCGAATCTTTTTAAATGTGATTAAAATGCAATTTTAAAAAGTAATACTAGAAAATGTTACTACCCATTAAATGAGCCACAGAGTTTGGTGTCAAAATGAAATTAAGAACTTTATGTATCAGTTAGTTAAAAAATATAATAGTAATGGTAATACCAGATTTATTATCCCATTAAATGAGTGCTAGAGATTAGTGGCGTAATAAAATAAGGAATTTTATAGCTCTTCTATTTTAAATTCCGGAGATACTCCTGCACAGATCACTTAAAAATTATGATAATAATTTATAGCAGTGACATGATGACGATAATCATGACAATAATATAAGTATGACATTAATCATGATAGCAGCAATAGTGATAACGATAATTATAAGAGAAGAACATTAATATAGCAACAATAATAACAGCAATAATAATATTGGTAGTCATAATGACAATATTAATGCGAGTAGATAAACATGTTAAATATAATGATAACATTGATGTGACAAGAATGATAATAATAATAATGATAACAGTTATGACAATATAATGATACCGTTAGTGTCACAATAAATCTTCTATACGTTATGATTTCAGAAGAAATTTTTGTTTTCCAACATTTTTTTCAACTTACTTTTTTTTCAGATTTCAAATTTATGATGTTAAGGATTAACAATGCAAAATAAAAATATCAGTGGCTTCTACTCAATTTGTAGATGAATTATTTCAGGATAAATTCCATGATCCATCAATGGATATTCGTGTAATTGTACCATTTGCAATTGCATATTTGCTCATATTCGTGCTAGGTGTAATAGGAAATGTCTTAGTAATCTGTCTTACTTTATCAAATCGAAAACTTCAAACAGTACAAGTATTTATCTTCCGCGTTTTTCTCATGATAACATTATCATTTTACCAGTACATACATGATAATTATCGATTTATTTACATTGTTTAATAGATGACTGAAGAAATAAATTTGCAACATTATGGAAATTTCACGTATATTTTAATAGCGATATGCACTAATATATAATATTATTGAATTCAATATGGTATTTACTAATTAAAAATTTGTGTATGCATAAAATTCAAATCATTATCTAATTATTAAAATAAAATAAAATACTTGATGTTAAGGATTAACAATGATTAATAAAAATTGGTAAAAATTGAATTTAATAAACTTAGATAATTCAATTTTTTTCCTTTTCAAAATTGAAATATTCAAATTAATCATCAATTTTTAAATTTCAGAATATGTTCATATTGAATTTAGCTAGTGCCGATTTAGTAGTATGTATCTTTTCACTTCCAATCACACCAGTTGCTAATGTTTACAAAAATTGGTACTTTGGTTCAGCAATGTGTCACGGACTTCCATGGATGCAAGGTATTGCGGTATTCATCGGTACTTTTAGTTTGTGTGCCATTTCTGTTGATAGATATATTATGGTGATCTTACCAACGAGGAAGATTATCAATAAAACTGTTCGTTGTTTTTTTATTTTTGTTAACTAATTCATTAATGAACTGTCATTCTTTTTTCTCTTTTTTTCTTGAACAGAATTTGAGTTTTTAAATCTTTCTGCTAAGGGATCATCAACAAATATTATTGGAATTTATTTACAACAATAATCACTTTATGTGTGTAGCAAACAATGCAAAATTTTTTGCTAAACACAATTAATCACTGCTAAAAAAATGATTTTAAAATGATAAAAGTTTTCAATAAATTTTTTTCGCTCAAATAGAAATTAAAGAAAATTGAAACAAAAAAACTTTTTTTTTTAATATTTATGTAATTTCAAAAAACACTAGAAGATTATTTTTATGAAATGAATAAATTCAGTGCTAGAACTTTTAACAAACGGTTTCGTCTGATTTTCATAAAAACAAAAATAAGAAGCGAAAATAAATGTATGAATAATTCCGTTTCTGCCTTAAATAAATTGTAGCTATGAAACTGCATTTAATTTTTTAATTATAATCTAATTTTAATTCATTAATTATAAATCTTTTTCAAAATAATTTAATACACTTTTTCCTTTTGATTTTAGCGTTCCAAATATATAGCAATTGTTCTTTGGACATTATCAATAGTTTCAACACTTCCATATGCAATGTATATGGATCTTGTTGTTGTTGATGGAATATGTGGACAATTTTGTACTGAAAACTGGCCCAGTTCTCCTTTGAGAACTACATATACAGTAAGTTATGCGGATAATTTTTCAAATTATTTTATTTCAATGTTATTAAATATTGATACTTAGTCACACAAAAGATCATGGTAATCATTTATTCAATGTAATATTTTGCATGGATCAAAATATTTCAATTCAATCAAATCGAACAAAAATATGAATTCCGACATTCGTGCTGCATGCAAATAAATATTATCGAAAGTTAACTGGCAGAAATTAACTGAACTTTAATTTATTTATTACTTCAGCGAGATTTTTTTGAATAAAAATTTTTGGAATAGAGATAATCAAAGGGAATATGGAATAATGGAAGACGCGTCATTATCATATATTAACGGATGGCGCTTACAAGATAAAGATCACTATAACTTTCTAAAATCTGAGTAAATTTTGAGAGAGAGAGAGAGAGAGAGAGAGAGAGCGAAAAAAAGAAAAGAAGATTTTAGTAAGTTGATATAAATTATCTAAAAAGTTTCTTATAGATATTTGTTTTCGTGGTGCAATTCGTAATTCCATTAACAATTATGTTCATCTGTTATTATCATATTTTTGCCGAGCTAAGAAAAAGGACATCAAAGAAGATCAGGTAAAGTGTTTTTGTAATTTCAATAAAGCAACAGGATTAGCATTAATTGAGTTATTCGTATTTTAACCATAGTTGTAAATAAAATGAAAATAATCCCACGACTCATCATTTTGATTTTTAACAGAAAGTTGATGAATTATGTTGAAATAATCTAAAAAGTAATGTAGACATATGAATTTCAGTTTCATTTTTAAATTAAATTAATCAAACTTCTTTCCTCAGTGTTTCTTTCCGCAGGCAAATTTTTGTGAATTATTTATGCTATTCTATTCAATTATTATAAGAGATAATTTCCCTAAAAATTCGCTTAATAAATCTGTCATAAATACATGACTAACTGCCTTAATTTTAGAAAAACAAGAAAAATTTAAAATACTAATGAAAAAGTAATGTAGTTTTAGGCTCTTAAAAGAACGTTCAAAGGCTTTAGCATCAGCATGCATATTGGCAGATCCCAATAATGTTCTTCTGGATTGCAAGAAAGGTTTTGATGTTAATGATTTCAAAGAATATCAGGTATACAATTTAAAATAAAAAAACTGCAACACCATTCTAATTCTGATATTGAGTTATTCCATTTCCAATATTTATTTGTCCATCTCGATTTCTTAATAATCGCTCAATACATTTTTGTACCGATTTCAATTCTAAAAATCAAAATTAAAATGATGGTTAGAGATGCTGCATGAATTATTTGAAAAAACAGAAAAATTTAATATTATTTTTTATCTAAAAATCAATCAAACTTTGCTAATTCCATTATTTATGTTTTAAACTTATCATTTTAAATTTAGTAATAAATTTAAGTAACTTTTAGAACAAGTCAAACATTATCTCTTTTTTTATGGTTTTTAGAGGAAATTATAAGAAAGAAATGAGTATTACTTAACTACCATCTCTTTTTAAATTTTAAAAGCAAACTTCTTATTTTTTTTCTTTTTTATTTCTTATTTTGTCAATTTATAGGATCGTTTACGAAGCGAATTATTGGCAAATGCTAGGCGTAATACAATATTACTTGTTAGTATGGTGGTATTATTTGCTGTATCTTGGCTTCCGCATAATATTGTCGCATTATTAATGGAATTTGACGAAAGCTTGTTTGAACGTTATGATGGTGTCAACAGTATTTATCTCATCAATTTATTTACTCATTGGTATGGGTAAAATTTTTATGCATTATTATTTAGTTTCTTTTTCCACCCGCAATAACTAAACTAGCATAACAATTATAGGCAAAATAATAATCTAGCATAATAAACTTAAATGACATAGTTAACAAATCATAAGTGTAATAATAAATAATATAATTAATAAATCACAAATGCAGTAATAAATAATATTACATAAATGTGTAATCAGCAATATGAACGCATTTACATAATAAATAAAATTTTTATATAGATGATGTAAATTTTATCAATTTAAGTATTAAAAATTTAACATACTTATAAATTTTATGTATGGATATTTTTATATAACGTATAGGTTATATAATGAATATGATTAAAAATATAATAAACACTTTAAAACACGCGTTAAATATTTTAAATTTTATTTGCACATAAAATTTTACACATATGAAATTATGGATAATAATAAATACTTGCATTTATATTGTGTATAATTTAATCAAAAAAAGAAAACAAAATCAGAGAAATCATTAGTGCTGTATATATACCGTGTACAAGATAATTGCACTGTACTCTCACAATAATTATTTAATCATAAAAATTATTAACGATTTTATCTTCTTGATATGATAGAATAAGATTTTTACTAATTGAAAATAACAATAGTAAATCTAATGAAATAATACTACGATAATTTTAGCGATTAATAAAATAAACTATTTGCATATTTGATTACTTACTTACTATAATAGTCTGTAATGGTTTTTAAAATAAATTATTTGATTTGATTGCTTGCTCTCGTTAATTACTTATCATATATTCTTTAGGATAGCAATGGCAAATAATGCCTGGAATCCAATTTTATATGCACTCCTAAATCCATTATTCATTGAATTGATGGCGAAGACATTGTATAGATTACGAACGATAATATGTTGTTGTTTTTATTCTGAAAGAAATTCCATAAGAGAAAGAGCGCTTGAAGTCGATTGAAATTTGACAAATTGATATTTACTATATCCTGTCAAGGGATAAAATAAAATACTGGAATTTGAAATAAAATGAATATTTCATATAAATTTGGCATCACAATGATTTCTGAAACATTAATGGGTTTCAGAAGTCTGCAATTTACAACTAATTGCAAAGACAAAAAAAATTAAGAATAAGATATCTGATTATTTTTTAAATTAGCATAAAATTTTGGATTTCAGAAAAAACTAGCAAAAGAAGAAAATGTTTGCTCTAATAAATAAAAGCATAAAAGATAAAAATCGTATATAACAAATAAGGACAAGTATGTACTTACTTAAATTAAAGCAAATAAAAAGATCGACTTGCATTTTCATCAATTTTGACTTATTCGTCATTTTCGAAATACATAAAACGTGAAACATATGAAACAATATTTTCATTCAAATATAAAACGATATGGAAAAGAATATTGTGAAAGCTAAAAAGTTGTAGTTTTTATTTAAGTTACGTTAGACCTAGTTTTAATCCATTAAAAGTTATAAGTGTTTTGTAAAGTCCTTGGGAATGATTATTTTTGAAATAACGTCAAGTGTTAGTTTTAAATTAATTTGCGTTTTAAGCATGTTTTAAGTTTATCATTTTGAATTTTTAGGCTAACAACTATTCAAACGCAAAACAATATGAATTGCTCTGTAAAAAAATGCAAAGGATTTAATTCAAATCCTATTTTTTTTACGATTTTTTCTGATTTGGAATATTATCTTATTATGTGTACTTTGAATAAAATTATACTTATTACTTAATATATTGCATTTTATTTTTGTATTTTTATCAGTTTTTTTGGATAATATCATCCATTTGATTTTTATTGACAAAGCAGAATATTGACAAAGGTTACAGAGATGTCATCACCATTTCTTATTAAAATGATTGACAGATATTGCAGAGATGTCATCACTATTAGATACTGAGATATCATCACTGTTACTTATCAATATAACTAACTAATTTTAGTCATGATTTGATATGCTTCATTTTTCATTTCGATTTAATTCTGCTCAATGTTTATGCTAATATTTTCGCTTTTTTTCTTTTGATTATCAAGGATTTTTTTTTACCTCTTGAAATTTTTACTTTTAATAGTAATGCAGAAGTTAGAAAGTTAGACATTATGATTGATTCATTTCCATGATTTCTGATTAATAAATAAAAAAACTACAAATATGATAATTTTTAATTTCATATTACAATTACTCATCTTTTAATAATCGAAAATTTGACTATTTCCGTTTTTGGAAACTGACAATGGACAAACAATGATTCATCAAAAATGGGCATACAGCTGACGAAAGTCATTTGCATGTCACTCTTTGTTGATCCTACCGAAATTTGTCATTCAGTAATATAGAGATGAATATTAGTCATTGTATGCTTTATTCGTTTCTATTATACAAATATTTCTTTCAATTCACGAACTTAAATTTATAAACGGAAATTGTACTATGTAAGTTAGACAGAGTGAAGAATCAACAAATTATAATCAGTCAGTGAATTAAATTGCAAGTTATGGGTCATAAAAACAAAACATAGAAAATTATGAAACTAATTCATAAATTATTAACTTTCATTGTTAGCTTTCACTTTGATTTTTAACTTAAGACCAGTCTATTGCTAGTTTTTTTTTTTTACTGTACTTTATGATTTCAGAAGCATTTTATTTGATATTTTTCAATCGTAAAGTATTGATTAAAAATCTGATCAATACAAAATGCATCAGTATATTGGAGATAACAGAAGAAATACATCGTTACGCGATTTTAAAAATTTACGGATTTTTTAATTAATCATACAATCGTTAGCGGTTGTGTAAACATTTCGATGAATGTATACCATTAAGCAATCAATAATATATGAAAGAAATTTAATTTGAAAAGGAAGTTGAAAAAGAAAAGAGAAGTGTTTTAGTGTTATATTTCAACATTTTAATAATATTTGAAGAAAAAGGTTTTTTTGCACCTTTCTTCCGGAAATACTTTTCATTCATATATATATATATATATATATATATATATATATATATAACAAATCGCTGAATTCAAACAGTTTAACTGATAAAAGTTAATGTTTATAGTTTGAAGTTTTGGTTAACATTGAAATTTTAGAGGTTGTATACACACATATACACATACATAGAGACATACATACATACACGATATTCATTTATACCTGTTAGTTTTGCCATTTTAAGCCTCCGATCTAATCGTCTTAACGGGAACTTGTTTTAATTTATGTTTCTGTGCATTTCTGTATGTGTTTGCTTGAATGTGTATGTCTTTGTGTATATGTTCGTACAGAAGAAAGGTTGTGGTAGTAATCATACTTGGATATTTTAGTTGATATTCTTTTCATTCATTTTTAAAAGATATTTCATCTAACTTTAACTTCTATCATTATTAATTATATCTTTTAATACAGGCAAAATATTGTACAATTCTATTTATTGTATAAAACAGTTTCTTACTAAATTAAAAGTAAGTTACTGGCGTACTCAAGATTAGCTTATTTTTGGTATTCAAAGCTAATTTATTACATACAAGGCTCAATTTACTGTATCCAATCATAATATCCTATTAAGCTATTATTTCTGTTTCATCAAATTACGGATTATGTTTTCATTTTACAGTAAGTTTTCATTCGTAATTTCTTGAAAATTGCATATTTTATTACTACAAAATTGTTTTGCTTTGGACAAAATGATAATTTTAGCAAGAGGATAACGAATATTAAAACCAGTAATTGGATAATTTATAGTTCACCAAATAATTCATATACTTTTACTGGATATTTCTTATCTGGGAAATTAGAGTTAAAAAGAAAAAGAAAAACAAATTATAGTCAAAAAAAAAAAGAAAGTAAATAGCTTTGCAGATAAGGCTGGATTAAGATTAGACGCAAAGTTTCAAATATGAATGAGAAAAAGAAAATTTTGTTTCCCGTAAAGTAAACGGATAATAAAAGGAAATTGATGTATTTTCTGGACACTAATTATATTATAAAGCAGCCGTGAAATGAAAAGGCTAAAAAATCCATTAGTTATTTAAAAGTGAAACTAATAAGGGAAAAGGAAGGGAAACGAGAGAAGTGATGAAGAATTAAAGAATATGAATAGAATTGAATTTGAAATTTATTATAAAGAATCAAATTCCTTCCTAACCTGATTGTTTAATTTTGACTTAAACTGTTTAACTTAAACTAACTTAATTATTTAATTTAAAGCACAATTTGCAAGTTAAAATTTTCTTGCACAAAACTTATTGTTAAGGGATGCAAGTTAAAAATATTACTTATAATGCCTGTACTGTTACTTTGCAATTTAATAAGCTAAATCGTCTATACATAATTCATTCTCAAGAGATGCAACTTATCATGTCTATGTTATTATCTTACTTCATAGCAATTGCCTGATTAATTAAATTAATTGAGAATAGATCAACAGATGCTTGCGTCGACAGAATTTATAAATTTTTTTTTCTATACTTTTTTCGAATTAGCAAAATCAAATCAAGCAAAAATTTAAAAGATATTGAGCTAAAAAATTTTAATTATGCAATCAAAATTATGCTCAAATATAATCGAAATAAGACAAAGCTAATAGCAACTGTCAGAGATTAATGATAGAGTTACGCCTAGACAGTGATCTAGATTTATTGACCCAGTCAACTCATATTGTTTACTTCAAGTGTGTTGTGATCATGCTAATGCTTGTTGTTTACTTTTAAAAGAAATCACTTTATTATATTTTATTGAAAATAACTCATAAATTTTATTGGCAAATTATTTTAATAGTTAAGTTTTCTCGATTCATTTTGTACTGCTAGTGAATAATTTTAAAATTTCCACTCTTTTAATTCTATTTTCAAAATTTCATCAAATTTATAAGTGTCAAAGCTTCAGTGATTATCATCAAACGAATTTTTCTATTACTTAACAATTTGTACAAAATAAGAAATTTACTATTAAGAATTTCGAATAAGTGTTTTGAAATTTTTTTCGAAAATGTCTATTTGTTTTGCATAACTTTCTTTCCATAGTGCTTTTGTTTGTTTAGTAGAAATTACTTTTCCAAATATTTAATTCCTCATAACTTTCTTTCTCATACATTTCTCATATAATTTTCTCATCATAACTTTCTCATACAAATAAATTTTTATTAATATTAATCATATCCTCTTCAATTCCAGAAAAAAAGCGCAAAAATGATTGGGTTACTGTTTTTTTGGTCATATTATTATTGATTTAGCAAATATTATAAAGAATTAAAACATCAGTAATATTAATCGATAATAGAAAATGAAACTACTACAAGTCAAACAATAAATAATAATTTAAAACGGCATTTAATTAATTCCAGAAAACCGAAATTTAACCATTTGAATTAATTGAAACATATGGAACAGTGTAACAATGATTTGATAGTAGTATAAAATAAAAACTTTATGCATTCCATTAAAATCAACAGGAAAATCTTTTTTTCCAAAGTTTTTTAACTTCTGTGATCATTAGAAATATTTCCAATCTTTGTTTCATAAAATAAACAATTTTGATTTTTGGAAATGAATTGTACTAAAAGTACCTTTAAAATATACAAAATTTTAATTAACTAATTGTTCAAATATTTTCAATAATTGAAATTATATGCATTTGAAATAAATTTGAATTTTATATTTATTTAAAATAAATTTAAAAATTTGAAAATAAATTTAAAAATTTGAAAAAATTATTTTAACTATTTAAATTTTACAAAAAAAGATGAAGCAAACAATAACAAAAAACAGTTGGTTAAATAATCTAATTTGAATTTTATTGTTTTTTAAAGAAATTAAGGAAATGTATTATAAGACATCAGAATTTTTTTGCACAATTTAATGTGTTTTCAGATGATGAATGCAAATTGGATCGATCGATAAAATCACCGTATACTAATAACATGGCTGAAACACTGCACGCAAAAGATATGGTAGATTTAGAATCGATCATTCGAAATTGGGCGAAACAAATTTTTAATGTTACAAAAACTCGTGAAGAAGCTAAAATTAGCAAAAAACATCTCGAAGTACAATTTTTTTTTTTTGAAAATTTTTAAACATAATTTTTTTACTTTGAATTCAACAAAATTTTTTCTTAGAAATTTTTGTATAATGGCATCTTTGTTCTTTTTCACCTTCGTTCACAAATATACTGTAATCAAAATTCGTTAAATAATTTCTTACACAATACTGCAATCAATACTGTAATGCAATTGACGATACTGTAATTGACAGTAATTAATTTTCTTACTATTTTTGACTTTTTTCCTCTATTCTTTATCAGTATTTGATAACTATTACTGTTTTAAATCTTTAAAAACAATTTCAAACTTTTGACGTAAAAAAACAAACATAGCTAAATAGTGAAATGATATGCAGTAAAAAAAGTACTATAGGTAAATCAATGGTTAATTGTTAAAAAACTGCAATGTTAAATTCCATTATTATGAAAAACTGATCTTGTATGATAATGATCGATTTTTAGATCATCAATTAAAACTTTTTGGTAATGTTTTAATAAGGTACGGGATCCAACAACAAATTATTTGGTGAAATAAGTGGCAACTTCTGCTTTATTTAGATCTAAAATAAATGAAAGTATCTGAAATTTATCATTAGTTTTCTCCAAAATCATTTGATGGAAAAAAAAATAAAGTTCAAATATTAGTAAGGAAATGTTGTCATATATAAAATTTTTTATATCAGAAATCAGAGATTTTGCTTCATCTGTCAACGTTATTTTTGTTAAACAAGACAAGTTAGATTATGCAGACATGGACATTTTATGATTTAAAATGAAATTTTGCATTTGTAATTTTAGTGATGTTCAAATGCTTGGATGATGTTGAATAGAATATATAGAAAAGAATGGAAGGGCAAATCATTTAATTGAAAAATTCAAATTATTTTTAATTTGTTGCTGTTTGTTCCCGAATTTAATTTGTTAAAAATGAAAAGAAACGCTGCGCAAAAACAAATTAGAAATTCACTTTTCTATAATTTTTTAAAATGATAAATTTGAAATTTTTTTCAGTATTTTAAAATATTTTATGAAAAATGACTGTATTTCCTTTTATTTTATCGTTCAAAATAGCTTTCATACGTGAGTATAGTCTTTAATGTTCAACATGAGCTTATAATAGTGAAGTATGAATTATGAACGCGTCTTTTTACTAAAACTGATTTTCATTGATGCTGATGTCATTGATGTCCGAGTGTTATCGAATAAAACATCTGGCGAAAATGGCTTTTAAAAAAGGCCAGAGAATAGAAATCAAAATAAAATGTTTTCTGATGTTTTCTTGCATGAATTATTCGATAGCAAAGAAAAAAAGGCCGAAATTTTAGTGAAAAAAAATTTTTCAACAAATTTTTCTTAATGGATTTTTTTTTCATCATTTTGAATTCTTTGCTTTAAATTTTAATACTGCTCTGTTCGTTAGTGATTCATTATTATCCAAAGTATTGAAGTAAAACGGTAAAAGAAATTTTGTTTCAGTGATTAAAACGATTAATTGAATATTTCTAGGAATTGAAAGTATGAAGTGATAATTTAGCCCAAATCTAATTTATTCAACGGATTTCATTCTCCACGCTCATCCGGGCACGTAACACTGAAAAGAACTTCAAATTTGTGAGGACTGATATTTAAAGCTTCCTAAATTTATTCTACAACCATTTAATTTTGGAATGTTTGTTGACCTTAGAATCGATTGTAAATATGAATTTCCATCAAACTATAAATTGTCAGCCAATCTGGTAGAAAACTCATTTAGCTAATTAACGAATTTCACTTATGTTAATTAATATTTAGCATCTTTAGCACTCTAATTTTATTTACAATCTAAATGTGACAAATCTGCATTTTAATTATTATTTTTTAAAATTATAAAGAATAACTCCCTAATTTCATATGCAATAATTGGCCAGAAAAAAATACAAAAATGCATGTCGACAGCTTGTTTCTGTCGCAAAAATAATAAAAATGAAAAAAAATTGTTATAATTTAAATTTGCGAATCGTTTGTTTTTAAAAAATCTGCAGTCCTCCTTTTCATTCATTATTTTCAAAATGCTTTTTTTTTGCGAGAAAATTTTGATTGAAAATGTAAGATGACAGAGATTGATATAGAAAATAAAAGAAAAAAAAAAGAAACGAAAAAAATATAGAGGAAATTAAAAATTATCGCAATGATGACGGTGCAATGCACAAAAGAAATTAGTATTTCAATTAGTTTTTATTGAATTGATGCAGAAAAAAACTGGAAATGATTAATTCTTTAAAAAAAAAAAAAAACTGGAAAATTTAATAGAAAAATTTGCAGAGGAAGTTGTCTATCCTTTAATTTATTAATCTATCTGTATTTCCAAGATGATATTGTCTACTAGATAAACTTTTAGCATAGCAGTAATAGTGTTGCAGTTTGCATTTATTTGACTATTGGATGGTTTATAAGTAAATTAGTAATTAATGATTGCAAAATGAGTAAATGAGATGTCAATAGTTGGAAGATTTGTGATGACCAAAAAATGCAATTTTGCAGTATAACATTAACTGGTCTCATTTATTTATCGAATATTTGGAACCACGGTATACGGTATCAGGAATAGATACGCGCTCTGTTCACCAATCAAAAAACGAACAGATTTTATTCAAATCAACATTTACAAACAACACCGACCGGGCGCAAGAGTATACATTTAGAACAGAACGTTGTACTCGCAGTACTGCAACAATTTCGATCGGTTCATTTTAATTATTATCAAGACAAGACCAAATTTAAACAAATATTTGGAAATCATATCATTTTTTTAAACTAGTGATATTTTATTGATTGCAATATTTTGTAATTAGCTAATTATATACTGTAGCCAAATTTTGAGTGTGTTAATTTTGATCACTACAATTAAACATAATTAAATAAAACTTGCCAGTTGATCGAATAAATTTAAGACGGGAAGAAAAATATATTGTTAGTAAAGAAGTGAAATAACTAGAAAATGAAGCAATCAGCAAAAATTAAAAAGGGAGCACAAAGAATACAGAAGTAAAAGTAATGTCAGAAAAGTTCTATTTTGTGTCAGTCATAAATTTTAGCTGTTTAAAATTTTTTAAATTTTCAATAAAAACTTAATAGTTTAAAATTTTCGATAATTAATTATGCTTGATTCAGGTTGTAATATTATTAACCCACAACAGTAAGAAGTAACAATTAAATATAAAACACGCAATTAATTAGTAAGTAACAAAAAACTATAAACAATATTACAGTCTAAGAATTATAGTTGTTTAAACTATTGTTACCATCGATAATAGTTGACTGTCATTTTGTTAGTGAGAAATTATACTTCGTTGAGATAGAGGAAAAAAAATGCAGCTAATAATCGAAATATTGTGAATAAACCAGAGGATCAATCTCATAATGTGTGTTGATTATAAAAGCTGATTCTGGGTGATACGTCTAGGATTAAATATGGGACTATGAGAAGCTTATTTGAGGTCATCATGTAAATTAAGGTGGCCTTTGATATACTTATTAGTGAACCATATACAAGTACCGAAATCTCTTTTTCATCACATTGTCAGCTTGCAATCTCTTCATCACCTTAATTTTATCTCCAGAATTTCATCTTTTGTTTGGTTGATTTATTTGAACGTAATTTTAATTTAGGTAATTCAACAGATAATATTGAACAGAATGAAAAAATTAAATAAGCAAAGAGTTAAATAATTTCAAAAAATTTAGAGAAAGGAGTATGTCGTGGAATGGAAATGGGATTGAAACTGAAAACACCATGTGAAATTGTAGAAGCAAATGCTGGTTTTCATAATGAAATTAGCATTAGAAGAATTGGTGAGAATGTGATAGAAGAAGAACTGAAATGGGGTGTTGACAGTACCATTAAGGTACCACCGTTATGTGAAACTATTGCTGAATTGGCCGTTCTGGAAGATAATCAAACAAGGTTAGCATTGCTTTATTTTTTATTTTCATAATTGCAATTTAATTATTCATTTATTGTAAACAAATTAGTTCTATGACTATTAGTATTTGTATAATTTTGTTAATTCACTATTAAATGTTAAGAATAGGAAAGAATTGATGCTAGACAAATGTATACAAATTGTTTAGGTTAGCAACGTAACTTAATTAGATGATAATATATTTATTGTAGTGTATTCATGTATTAATGATATGAATTTAATTTACTGTCGAGCGATTCACAGTTTTGAGGTGGGAAAATATATGGGAAACAGCTCTGTCCAGTGATTTTTAATAGATTTTCTGCATTTGTGACACATGATGTAAAGCACAGAAGCTCCATTACATACCGAAATGATTGATCAGAATAATCTGAATGTTAAAATTATGAGGCTGTTTCTGAGATTGCATCTACCGCATATTCAACGCGGTACATTAACGCTCAAGAGCAGATTAACCCAAATAAATCCTTTCTATATTTCAGAAATTTTGCAGTGGATAGTCATATCTCTGGTCGGATAGTCGTAACAGTGACAAATTCGAAAGAAAATAATAGTTTGGTTACAATTATTGAAGGGGAAATTGCCGATATCATTCGTAGTATCACGAATTATTCGACACTTGGTTTCACTGTGAAAGATAATGTTTGTTCATTTATTCAATCTTCATTTTCCGATTTCCTTTTTTTTTACATAATGGAGAAATATATTCTACTAATTAGAAGAAAAAGCTATTTTTGTAAGTTTAAATGCCTTTTCAACACTTTCAACAAATTACAAATAATTAAATTGAGGTAAACAACTGTATTTGGAAAATTAAGCTTTTTGTGATTTCTTGCTGACTGATGAAATGCAATATGGCACAACATGTAACAATATCATGATTAGCACGACTGTAATTATAATCAAGATAACAGCAACAGTAATGACAATAATAATAATGTTTTTTTTGTTATGTAATAATAATAATTATTATTATTACATAACAATAGTAATGATAATAATAATAATAATAATAATAATAATAATAATAATAATAATA
>JARVGP010001150.1:0-20970 GCA_029876185.1 Mansonella ozzardi
ATTATTATTATTATTATTATTATTATTATTATTATCATTATTATCATTATTATTACTATTATTATTAAATTATCACTGTTATTACTGCTGCATTTATTATTGTTATGATTATTATTACTGTTGCTATAGCTTATTATTGGCAGCCTGAACTGATGAAAAATGCATTCAATTTAGACTTGCGAAAAGCTTGCGACAAATTTGTTTAGGGAAGCCAAAAATTGACATCATTTGAAAAATTGATAAAATTTATTCAGTTTAGATTTGCGACAAACTTTTATGATAAGTTTATTTAGGCAAGCTAAATTGATACTAAAGAACAGAAAAAAAATAATTGCTAATTCAAATGATAAATAAAATATAAGCAGAATTAATTTAACAAATTGCAACATTAAATAGTATCTCTATTAGAATGAGATCGATTTGAAAAAAAAAAAAAAAACGATTAATTTATTAATATGATAAATTAGATTAATTAGATGATGCACTTTGTATTTCAAAAATGTTTATTTTTTTTTTTTTTTGAAAGCTGGTTCAAACGAAATGCTTTCCGCCATAAAATTCTATCAGAATTGTGCTGATGCAGATCTGGAGAATAGTTGGATTGAAGCATGCAAAGAACAAAAAACTGTTGCACAAATAGCTGGTTTAATTTTTTTTTGTTTACAATAAAAAATTCAAGTGATAAATAATTTGAAATCGAAAAAAGAAACAGAAATAAAAATAAAAAAGTCGAGACAAGTTATTCTAAATAATAAACAGCTTATTTTTTATTTCATTTGTAAAATCTTTTTCGAAATAAATAATAAATTTAATTACGCAATCCAATATTAAAACAGGTAATGATGATGATGTTGATGTTAAAAAGTTAATTGCACCAAAATTATCAGTACAGTCTGCAGTGGAAATGGACAAATCAAAAATTGATGACAGCGGGAAATTTTTAGGTAAATTATTTAAGGATTAATAATTTTATTAATTAAATTTTTTGTCCTATTTATCTGTACTAATTTAATTTTTTAAACAAAAATTTAATAATCATTGTTATTTTACTTTATTTTATATGAGTTAAAAATGAAAGTAAACATCTTTATATATTACTTTGCTGTTTTGCTTATTGTTATAATGTTGTATTTTTTTTTTAACTTTAACTTTTAACTTTTACTTTTAATAAACAAGTAGCATATATTAAGCTTAACTTCTATTTAATAAATAAGTAGCATGTATTAGGTTTAACTTTTATTTAATAAGCAGGTAACAGGTGTTAAGTTTGTAAAATGAATATTTGAATAGAGAAAGTTATGAAATTTAAATAATTTAAAATATAACATGTAACATTTAGATTATAAAATTTCTTTTTGTGGATTTTAATACTAGATGTTTTCAAATTAACATTTCATAAAAATCAAATTTACTTTTTACTAAATTATTGATTTATTTTTCAAAAAAAATTTATCAAGCAAAAATTAATATCAAATATGCAAAATGTCAATTTTTTTTTTCATTACATTTTAATTTACAACAAAAATTTATCATTATTATTATTTATCAAATGATATTATTTTAAATAAAAATGACAAAAACTAATTATTGATTTTTCAGAAAAAACACGCTCAGCAGAATTAAAAGTACATGGAGATTTCACTGTATGCTTACAGCGAAGTTCTGAGATGGAAAATATTGACAAAATTACATTGTAAGGGAAAAAAGTTTGAAGAAAGGAAAAAAGTTGTAAATAAGAATTCCTCATGCATTCTGATCGTTTGTTTATTTATATTTTTTGTCATCTGAAAATTTCCATTATTAATTTTAATTATTGAATTTCATCTTGTAATTAACTGTTAGGAAAATTTGATTTATTCCTCATTACTTACATTATTGCTTAAACGGTTACTGTATGTTAATTTGCGGCAAATAAATAAACTTGTGTAATTTTTAGTATAATAATTGAATGATTGAAATGATTGGTAAGATAAAAAAAAGAAAAAATACCTCGATTTAGAAAACAAACTTTTAAATTTTAATCTAAATTTGCACTTATCCACAATCTATCTTTCATCATTTGAATGTTTACATTTCCCTTAATGAATGATGAATTGAATTTTTTTTGCATAATATATTTTTTAAAATTCCCTTTTCCTAAATTTTTAATAGATGATATCCTTCTCCTTTATCTTCCCTCCTCTCTTCAAATGTTTAGCTTTTCTTTTTAAAATTCATAATTTTAATTTCAACTTTGATATCAGTCGTTTTCATTACAACAATATCTTTTCCTTCACGTAGCGATAATTGTCAGCAACTATTTGTGTTACTAAAATTCATTGCCATAAGGTTTTTTTTTTTGCTAAACTATCAATTCCAAAAGTGGATTTACAGCTGTTCAAAATGAAAATTATGTATCGACCGGCTAAATTCATCGAAATAGTTGCGCTCAAATTTCTCATTGCTTAATTTCACTCAAATTTCTCAATATTTCCACTTCTTCATTTCATCCAATGATTTATTTCAGCGGAAAATGAAAATAGCACTGCGGTCTTTGTGGAAGCAAAAAATCAAAGCAAAATTTATAAAAATTATAAATAGACGTTGCGAAATGGATTCTTTATAGTTTAGTTGATTGAAAATGTAATATGGTAGAAAGAAACAAAGTATCTGGATAGGATGATTGTAGAATGATGAAAAAACTTGACAAGTTTCAATAATTTTTAAATTTCTTCACTTCCAGAAATACATTTGGGAAAACATATTTACTGCTAAGTTATAAAAAGTTAACATTGCAAAGTTAAATTGTAACATTGCTAACAGAAAAGATTAAAACGGAAACAACAATTTGAATAAATGCGCAGAAAACTGCTGCAGTCTTATTAACGAACAGCCAACACCTGCAAAACAAACTTTATTATTTAAATTGCTCTACTTGGACCTTCTCTAACACCTGAATACAACATAGTGGAACAAAAAAATGTGATTTTATGGGAAATTTTTGCGAAACTATATTAAAAGAATGTGTGCTGAACAATTTTTGTGATATCTTTAGCAGCAGGTGAAAAAAAGCAAAAATAAAACTGAAAAGGACATCCTTTATATAATAAACATATCGGCTGCGAACTGTAAATTCAGGAAAAAATTATGAAAATGTTTAGCAAAAATAATTAATCAAAGCAGCAAACTTACGATGTCGTCAATTTTTAGAATACAGCGAACACATTCAGCAGCTTGTTTAATTGCTGAAGACGATACCAAAAGCGGTTGTAGCACATTTTCCTCTCTGATATCAGTAACATAACCCTATAAAAAGCGAATATCAGTAACATAACCCTATAAACTTGAGAGAGTTAATTTATGAGAGTTCTCTAAGTAAAACAAGATTGATGTATTGAAACTACCTATCATATAGAAAACAGAAATTAATAAAGAAAAGAACAAAAATCTTTCTAAAGAGTATATAAATTAACCTTGCGAACATTTACTCCATGATTTTTCTTCCCATTAGCGTGCTGAGTGCGTAATTCGGTTACTGTTGCTATTGGACTCAAACCAGCATTTTCGGCTAATGTATAAGGAACCTGTTCCAGAGCATCCGCAAAAGCCTAAAAATAAATCAGTGGAAACAAAATATCATATGTGAAACTTTATTTATCATTCTTTTGTTACAAAAACCATAAAAACATTTCTGGAACCTAAATTAATGGCATATTTGCTTTTATATTAATAAGGAACTTTGTTTTGTGCATTATGAAATTTCGTAAAAAATGAAAGTACTAAGACGAACTCTCCAGCAGTACTGTTCAGCACCAGCTCTTTCCTGTGCTAATTGGCGCAGCTGCACTGCTACTTCCATTTCAGGTGCTCCACCTCCTAAAGCGAAACGGTGAGGATAAACCAAAAAACATAGATTATTGTGTTACAGTTGAAAAAGAAGTTACGGATACAAGTATCCAAAACAATATATAGATTGCTATAATCGAAAGATTTTCTCTCCACACAAAAAAACAAAAATTAGATTGAAAATGAAATCGATGAAAAATCAGTGTTAAATATTTTGACAAACCGGGAAGGAGAGCTCTCTTTTTTACCAAACATCGTATAACACAAAGCGCATCATGTATTGATCGTTCTGCTTCTTCCAATACTAATTTGTTAGAACCACGAATTAAAACTGAAACTGCCTGGCCAGGATTTTGAACACCAGTAACCTGGAAACCGATTTTAACTCATTTGCCTCAGGTGCACAAATTTAATTCTTCAAATGACATAATGCAACCGATATGATAAATAACAGGATTTCATCTTGCTGTCTTATCCCAAAACTTTAAAAATAAATTTCGTACACACCAGGGATTAAGAAAATATGTAAACACTTTACTTGAATAATTTTCTCATCTCCTCCTGTTGAAATTTGCTCAACAAGATCTGCAGAACCTAATGCTTCGGGCACAAAGTGGTCGATTGATGCAACGGGACGACAACCGAGAATGCGAGAGTAAAATTCAATATCTTCTCTTTCGATATCTTTCACTACCATTATCTTCATTTTTGCCAAAAAGTGCAAAGACATCTCATTCACCGCGTCTCTTTAACGAATATTATTTGATGAAAAAATAAATGCAACATCTGACATGAAAGTCTAATCAAAGAACTTAAAATAAAAATGCAGAAGTTTTCGCCTCTTTTCATAGCTTAAAATTCTATCAGAACCATGGATTAATGCTGGATTGAATACGTACACAATTTAAAAACACTGCAAAAACTACTTTCTACTTCAAGCATTGAGGACTTGTGTGAAGTAGTTCTTCAGTATTTTATCTTACTGTTATCGGTTATGCCTAATCTCTATATTATGGCTTTCATTATTATATATTATATATATATATAGTTTTATTTCACACAAGAAACAACTTTAAAATACCTGAGAATGCTTTTCTGTATAAGTAAAACATTACATCCCGCTTTCTTGATTTGTTTGCACAAATCAAGCAAATATGTTCGCTCTTCCTTTAAAGCTCGATCCATTTGAGTGTAATCGGACAAGATGACTTGATTTTCCATCTGAAATGATTTTGTTAGAAACCATCCCACTGAAATTTCAAAATAATCTACTAGCAAGCAAAGATACGCAGATAGTAAAAGCTACTGAAATACTATGGAAAAAGAAAACACACATCAGTTTTCGGAGGACTGAGCTGAAACTGAATTAGTCCAATTTGAGCTTTTTCAACACGAGTTGGACCACCACGTCCCATAGAACGCTGATCAATAAGTGCGCCATCAACCAGACGAGATTCTTCAACAGTTTCGCCTACTTTTTTCACGATTTTAATCATCCGCAAATCAACATTATTTTCATCCGCACTGATAATCTGAATTTGCAAAATTCCACATACCAACAAAAACAAATTAACAATTCATCCAAAAAAAGTTGTAGATAGCACCTAATTAAAAAATACCTTTTTGATAGCATTCACTGCCATTGGTGCAAGCAACCACGAATGCTGGGATACAACCTAAAAAAGAAAACCATTTCAGAAAGGTCTCATGATAGATTTAGTACACCTCGAAGCATCTTCAAATGTCCAAGTTTTTTTATACCACAAAGCTGAATTATAATTTCGAGAAATTTATTTTTTCAAAATCATGAAAACCATAAACCCATCAGTGAATATAATATGGAAAATAAATTAATGAAATGTAAAAATAATTACTTTGGAATTCAAACTAGTTGCAGCAATTTTTGCAAGTTGGTCGTCGTTATCGAGATCAACAGGTGAAGCCATTGATTCCAGGATCTTTTCGGCCTGCACTGAAGCACGCTGGAAACTCTCCGAAATCGTGGTTGGATGAATTCCTAAAGTAATCTCTTTCATTGAATAATACTGCTGCTGTTCTATCCTAACAGAATTTCAAACATAAATGGGAAAATTAAAAATTTCTTCATCTTCAACTCCACATTTTCTTCATTTTTTTTTCAGTCTTTCCGTCCAGAATTACCCATATAATCAAATTACCTTTGTTCAATAATTTCTCTGCACCACCAAGCAGTGCACCGGCAATAACAACAACCGTTGTAGTTCCATCACCAGCTTCAATATCTTGCGCTTTCGATAGTTCGACAAGCTAAAAGTAAGAGCACTCTCCATCAATTTATCGCAACAATATGTTGAATTAATCGGAATAATGCCAATTAATAAATATGCTGGTCTAACAATAGGATCCTAAATCATAACTTTCGATAGCTAAATATTAGCTACGATCTTACAAAGTACCTTACCAGATTAAGTATATCAATTCGTCCAACAATCTCAGAATAATATTTTAATTGACAAGCTTTTTAACTCTATCAGATATTTCAATCAGAATGATTTGGAACTTTCGGCCAATTAAACTATTTGACCTTTGACCTTATCCGACAATATAAAAAAATTTTGGACTCATCAGTAATTTAACTCAATTAATCAGTGATATTTGACAAAAATCAGGAAAAATATTTTGGAGATGAACAATAATAAGATTGTAAAAGAAATTTTGAAATCTTTCTAATAATTTCTATAAAATTTTCACCATTTTAGCTGCAGGATGTATGACACTCATTTGCTTTAAAATTGTTGCGCCATCGTTTGTAATTGTTACTTCACCTTTTCCTGTTTCAATCATCTTATCCATTCCTGATATGAAATACAATCTCTAATAAATTTAGGAATTACAATTGGCAAACAATTCAAGTTTTTTTTTTTTCTAATCTTCAAAAGAAACTAACACATTTTTGATTGAAAAGAAATTGAAATGGTGCACCAACCTTTAGGTCCTAAACTTGTCCTAATTGCATCAGCAACAGCTTTTGCTGCAATGATATTACTAGTTCGTACAGAATCTGGTTTATCCTTGTCCTATAATTGAAACATGAATTAAAGTCTAAATTGATGATTTAAAGTCTAGAAATCTTGATAGAATAAAGGAAGAAATTTGTTTTGACATAAAATCTGAACATAGCTAGAATTTGATCATCATTATTAGATATTAGATAGCGATTAATTACAATTAATTAGACAGTAATTAATAATTAGATAGTAATTAATCTAATTAACTTAAACCTATATTTGACATGATTACTTTACAACTATCATTCTCTATCAATATTCGCAGTATTTTCCATATTTTCCATTACTGATCATTTTTATTAGCAATTATACGATAATTTATCTCGCCATCTTATTTTTTTCTTTCTCACTCACTAACTTTCAATCAATATTCAGGTATACCTAAATAGTAGATATTTAATCCTAGCCTTATTTGTATATCATTTATCTCAACAATAATAAATATTACAAAAAATATATACCTTAAAATTAAGTGATGGAGTTTTTCCAGGTGGAACCATCGTTGTTTTTGCCATTTTATTCCAGGATACTGATAGAGTAAAGCGGAATGAATCTCTATCTTAATTTCGATAAAAAAAATTATAGTGATATTTTTACTATACATAAATAAACTATATTTCTCCTTTGTTTCAGGCCTTCTCTATAATAGCCTAAAGCTTCAAACCCTTAAAAGCCTAGATGATAACCTATCATCGATTCATATCACTGATTAATTGATATTCCCATTTTTAAGACTTTGCCAAAACCTGGGCCGGCCATCAGTGCATTGGGAGATTCAGTGGTTCGGGCTTACTTATTATAATTTTTGTTCAGATGTGGTAGTCTTTGTTGTGATAGCTGATATATTCGGGTGTTTCCCGTGAGATTATTTTATAGCTAAGGATATGGATATTATTTACAGGTTTTATTATATTCTAAAGAATACAAATCAATTTCTATGAGTTATGCTTGGTACTGCAGTATTAAGTTCAACAACGATACCACGGGCACCAGGTAAAAATAATCTCAGTACTTATTTTATCTCTCCTCCATCACTTCTCTCTTTTCTTACGATTATTGTAATAAAAAAATTAATTCTTCAAAAAACTTTACAAATAAGATATGAAAAAGTCTTAAAATTAAATTTGAACTTTACAATTTCAAGAGAATTTTATTAATTCTTCTTTTTTTTTTTTCTCACAATCATTTCAGAAGACGAAGATTCACGAAATGTCATTGATCGTTTGGCAGAATTTGTGGCCAAAAATGGTTTAGAATTTGAGGAACGTACAAGAGCTAAACAATACGGTGATCCACGTTTTGCTTTTTTGTACGGTGGCGAATTTGCGGATTACTATCGTTTTCGAGTGATGCAAGAAATTCAAAAGTGTAAAAAATTTATTAATAATTTTTCTTTCATTCAGTATTTTAGCTGAACACAAATGAATTGAGGTGAAACTTTATGATTACAACTTCGTTGTCTTTATTCACGTATATGCTGGATTTATATTTTTTGTAAACAAAAGTTTCTCTCATGAAGCACTCATTTTTTTCTTATTTCTAAATGCGAAAAATATAGGAGCAAAAGTTTTAAGAGATGAAATATGGAACTAAATTATTCCTCACACCTATTATATGTGAGCAGTAATTTAGTTGGATAAATCCTTTTGTTTGTTTACTGAAACAAAATTAACTTTTGCAATCGCTTTATTTCTATTCTTTCTGAGATTTAATGCTTACCTGGTAATTTCTGTAATGGTTTATATTTTAATAAATAATTCGCAAGTTTTTTTTTTTTTCTTTTTTTTTTTTTGCTTAGCGGATCTATTATTGCTTTATCAGCTGCCTTATTTTATGATTTCAGTAAATGATGGAAATCCGCCTGCAGGTTTGCCTCTTCCACCAACTTTACCAGTACCACAATTTGACACAAATGCAGCATTGGGCCAAATCGCAACTTTCAACCAACAGATTGCTGATAGTGAGGCAAATTTAAGAGCCCAATTTGAGTCAATTGAATTGCAGAAAGAGGTACTGATTACTTCTGAAGAGAAGTTTAATGTTAGAATTGGTGTTGTGATGAAACTCAGCACATTTATCATTCGGTACAATAGCAATACATATTCCGACATTGATGTAATTTCTAGATATGTCTGCATTTTTTTCTTCCAGTTCCTCATAATAATCGCACCAGTCAAATTTTTGCTGATGCTTTTTGTATATTTACATTCGAGTATTCTTTCTCTCTGAAATTTGTTGAAAATTGTTCTCTCTGTGATTTTAGGCTCAACTCGCGATAGCTATCGAAAAGGCTGAAGCAGACAAAATTGCATCTATATGTGAGCAAGTTTCTTTGGATGTTGAACCTCTTTCGAAAATGCTCGACCAGCTCAGTGGTCATTGTAGTAAGGATGTTATCTCGGTGAGTTGCAATTTAGCGTATATTTTTTTATTTGCAATGAAATCCCAGTTGTTATTTGTTGGAACTTCATTATTTTCAGAATTCCGAACTTTAGATTTTAAAATTATATTTAAGCTCCATCATTTTGTTCATTTTTTTAGAACAGTAAAAAGTGGATATTCGAGAAATGTACAACTGATCGCCTGCGTGAAGCTATACTGATGTATCTACTATATCGAGTGAAGGAGCCACGTGCTACCGAGCAATTCAAACTTCATATTTTATATTTAATAAACGATTGGGCTCATCATTGGTGAGAACTATTAACATATTCAGTTCTTAAACTTGTTTAAAATTCCAGTCTTTTAAGAAATCCGAAATTCGCCAATACTTTGCACTTGTAAAATGTAAAAAACTGTCTTGTTCAATTTTGCACTTGCATACGTTCATTAAAGTCGTATTAGATTTTCCCTTAAGACCTTAGACTATTACTTCATCAATCTATTTCGAATTAGTATAAAATTATTATTTCATTTAAAGTTAGAAATCTTCGGAACAATCACATCGATCAGTTTGCTAATCTGAACTTGCTAAATTCTTATTATTTTTATCGATTTAAGTCGCAAAGTTTGCATCTTTATTTATTGAAAGTACAGTTGTCTTAATTTAGCCAGCGAAAAAAGTTGGATGCAATCCGACAAATGCTTTCGCGATATGTACCACAACTTTATGCTTTCACAGCTCAAGGTGTTAAAGAAGCGGTTGTGAATGAAAAATTAGAAAAATTGATTGGCGTTTGGGAAGGTCACAAATATTTTGATGATGGTTGTTATAAGGTATGTTTTGTGTTTGATGATAGCGGTTGCTTAAATTAAACCAGTAATGGGTACTATCCTGGTTTAGGATAGTATTTAGTAGTGGTAAAACGGTGAAGACTTTGAAGTCGTCTTTCTGAATGATGTAACATTATGACCGTAGCATAGCACGGTAACACTTCGTAAAATATTTATCGTACATTATGAGATGTTTGGAATAACAGTGAATTGTTTAATAGAATTTTCAGCAATTGCGAAATCCATTGTTGTTATATCAAAACTGGAAAAATGCACAGCAAGCAGAATATGCGAAAAAAGCGACGGAAATTCATGCACAATTACTCGCAACTTATAAAGGTTATGAACAGCAACATCAAGAATTTGCACTACATTGTAGGACACAGATTGCTCTACTACAGCAACAGATTGAAACCGAAAGAATGAAACAAAGTGAAGTTTAATTTATTAAATATTATTAATTTGATCGATTGCATAAATTTATTGAATTGATCACTTATATTGTAATTTTTTTATTTGCTAACATGCTAACAAATTAATTTCGGACTAGATACTGTTAATGTTTGCCAGTTTCCAGTTTGCAATCTTCTGATGTAATACTCACTGATTATGTAGATTTATAAAAATTTTTATCGGACTAATTTCTTGGCAATTTATGGACGAAAAATTTTTTCAGACATGCCTCCACCTGCATCAGGTCCTACAATGCCACCACCGCCATTAGCAGCATCTGAAGGACCAATACCGTTGAATCGTCGTGAACGTCGGTCACGCTTTGACCAGAAGATTGCAGGACCACCGCCAGCACAGAATAATTTTAGCAATTTACCTCCAGAAAATGATTACGGTCGCTTTTTCACTGCCCCAACACCACATATTAACGTACCATCACCCAAAGGTAAATCTTAGCATAATTGAAGTTGCCATTGTCTACCGCGATTTCTCTTCTATTGCTCATTATTTTTGCACATTTTAAGCACCTCTGCTAGTGTTGATAATGTCAAGTCTATAAGGACATAATTTTAGAAATTTCAAATAATATAGGTAATTGTATAAAGAATCTAAAATGTAGATCTTATATTGAGCGGAACAATTGTTTTCTTTTTATAAAGTTTTGAAATCAAGCAAGTTTAGAAATTTAATATGATATAGGCATCGTTTCATCTTAGTAACTGGTACTGGTATTAAGATACATAAACCAATCATAAGTTTTAGATATATATCATGCCCGACCTGATGAAGATGATCCATCATATGTTATTTACGATGAAGACGAATTCAGCAGTAGTTTGCAGAATAAAAATTGCAAAAGTGCGAATGAAATTCAAGCAGCTCGTCCACCATTTCGTGGGCCGTCCCAAGCTTCTGCTTTGAGCCATCCACCACAGAATGTAAGTTTGGTAGATTACAAACATCACTTAAGGAACTGTGACTGCACGTTTCTCATTTCTGGTACTGTCTGGATTCTTATCCGATGTAACATAAAATATTGGATTCTTATTTTTCATTTTTATTAATTAAATTGCTTCAGCTGCGTTACAGTAGTTTGTTACAGATGTTTGATGACACTGCTCTAATTCCAAGCGTTCCTTATTACGAGTTACCGGCAGGCATGATGATGCCATTGATTGAAATGGAAGATGTACTGGTGACGTTTTCAGTTGCAATCTTTGTTGTTACCTTTTGAATTAGTCCATTTTAAATATAAAAAATTTATGTAGTGGAAAAATAGTATTTGATTATTTGATTTAATTTACAGTTTTTTCAGTACAAACCTGTAGTAGTATCAAAATTACGTCTTCCGCCTCCAATTCCACCAACTGATCGCTTATTGCGTGCCATGGATGCTTTTTATGCTCCACAAAGCTTAGAAAATCAACGAGACACGTGAGTTTTTTTCGGACATTTCTGCATAATTTTTTGGGAAAATTTCAGAATGAAATGTAAAAAATTCCATCCGTCAGTTGTTGATTTATACTTTTATGAAAGTAGAATGTAGCAATTGTCATTTGTTAGCAATTGTCATCAGTTGAATCATTTGTTAATTTTTTTTTCGATCTTTTAGAGATGGTTGGGAACGCCACGCTTTATTCGAATATTATTCTAAGAAAAATGAGATAAAGAAAAAAGTAGAAGAACAATTGAAAGTAGAAGGGAAGACATTAGAAGATGCAATTGAAAACGTTTACATCGAAGAAAATGATGAGGAGAAAGATGAAAAGCAAAATTTTCGACGTTCATCTTCAAGGTTGATTATGACATATCATTAGTGCTTTTTAAAATATTTTAGTTTGTAAAAAATTTTATGCATCCTAATACACATTTGCATATAGGAATAAAACAGCTAAAAAAGCAGTGCAAGAAAACTGTGTAAATTAAGTTTACTTGAATCAATGATATTTCCATCGCCATCTTTGTGCAATGCGTTGTTTGATTCTACAACAAATGAGAACTCGTTTAAAACGCAGAATCATTTTCTTCGATATGTACAAATGATGAGATAAAATTAAATATGCGATTTTTATTATCACGATTTTAGAGATTACTTTTTTTATACACTATCCTCATTTTTGATTTTATGCTTTTTAAGCATTTTTAAAATTTGAATGGATGTTCAGGAGTCATCAACGATCAAGTTCATCTGATTCATCGTCCAGTCGATCGAGTTCTTATTCAAGTGACAAATCGCGAAGGAGACGATCACGAAGTAGTCATTCGAGATCAAGTGGAAGTTTTAGCTCTCGATCTCGGTCTCGATCTTTGTCACGACCAAATTCAAGGTATTGTAATAATTGTTGTTTTCTCTTTCATAGTGTTTATCACTTCTTTAAAAAATTTTGAACTAATAATCTGATGCAGGCATCGTCGTAGTAGGTCTCGATCAGATTCATCAAGGCGACGGAAACGTTCTGATTCACGAAGTGTTTCTCCTGATACACGCCCTTCATTTGGAAATTCGAAGCAAATTGGCAGTCGAAGCCCTACTCCAAAATTGTAAGAATTTCGATCTGCATTGTTTTATTAGAATAATGGAATGTTTTGATATTTTATTGAATAGCTTGCTCGTAGCGAATTATTTTCATGTTTCGAGATTGCACAGCCATTTTAATTTTCCTTCATTATTGATTATTATGATTTATGATCACACATGTAGTTTGAGTATTGTTAATTTTCAGTATCCCACCATCTGGACCTCCACCGCGATTAAGCTCTGCGAACAAAGGTGCACAGCTATTAGCAAAAATGGGTTGGCAAGGTGGTGGCTTAGGTGCAGATAGACAGGTGATTGGATCTTAAAGACTTTTTTTTATATTTATATGTTTATTATATCTTTTACAAAGATGATTTTTGTATATATTTTTTATTAATATAGAGGAAATCTATTCTTAGGGTATTGAGGAACCGATATCTGGTGGTGATGTTCGGGATACTATGGATCAGTTTCGTGGTGTTGGTTCGAAACCAGATATGTATGAAGAATATCGGAAGCAAATGAGTGGTTATCACAAAAGTCGAAATAAGCGTGGTTTTGATTAGATTATGGATTTGTCTATGTAGAAGAATTGTTTATATTTAACTTATATGGTTTTTTGAAAATTTTTCGAATTTTAAAACTTTTTAAAGTTTTTATACTTTACTTTTTTCATTATTTCTATACCAATAAAATTTGTTATTTGAGTCGAAATTTTGAACTTTTATTGTCAAAATTCTGATTTGAGACGTAAAAATTAGTGGAACTTTTCTACTGATAAGAAACGGGACAAGAAACGGAATGATCATCTTTACAAAACCCATGTTGAACCACGTGTTGTCTCCATGCAGAACTTTCGGACAATATGACATAATCATTGGATCTCAAATGAAAGTTTGTAAGGCATTGCAATTTATCCATCTTCTTTAATGTTGTTATTTTTATCAATAAAATCAGATGTCGTAGTCGCAAATGCAGAATTTTTACCTCATCAATTGAATAAGCAAATTTTTACAGTTATTCAGCAAATAGACGTAATTACTTAAACCGTTTTGTGTGGAATTTGTGATGAATTTGAAGAAGCAGTTGCGCAAATCTCCAAGCTTAATGAAAGCCAGAAAGATATACACCAGTACAGTGATCCAAAAATATCGTCGATATTTGACAAGAGATTCCAAATATCTTATGATCACTGTTCGACTAAACGACTTTGTAATTCAATTCCTAAAGATATTCAAAAATTTTCTCTTTCAGTTCTAAGTTTAAATGAAGCTCTTTAAAGTATTGGATCAATCAAAGTGATTTTGTGCATTTACAATTTCAATAAATTTTCATTCTAAAATTTTGTTAAAAGTTATTTTATCTGTTGTTTTGATCTCTCAACCCGCTATAGCAATTAAGAAGCTGAAGTACACAAAATATATGTCAATTTTTTTTTCCTTTTTATCATTATTGAATTTGCTTGATTTTGCTTTCTCAATTTTTATGAGTTAGAATTAAGAGAGAATTATGAACAGTTATTAATTATTGCTGATTTTAATAATGTACAGAAAACCACTGGATTAACAGGAATTTCTGGATCGGAAAAATGATATGACTGAAAAGGAAAGGAATAAAATAGTAATTTCAAATGATTTGAAAATAATTTTAAAAAATCTTTTGATTTACTAAATATTGCAGCATCGAGTCGTATTTGATTGACCATTTTTTGCAATTATTTTTTTAGAAATGATGCAAAAAAAATCCAGAAAATTCATGGAATTTTTAAAACATTTTTTTAAGATTAATTAGCATGCTGAAGTTAATGAAATATCAAGCTTGTTTTCTGAAGTGTTTGAAATTTAAAACAAAAAAAAAATTTCAAATTCTTTCAATTAATGTTTAATTTTGGTTAATTAAAATAAAGATTATACGAAAGAAAAATTTTGTCAAAATTTTTAGATCTCTTTTTTTTTCACTGATTAATATTTTGTTAAAAGTTCGTTTGTTTTATTGTTTTGTTTTTTTTCGAAATGTGTAAAATTTTTAATTAAAAAAAATCTTAATGATTATTTGAATAAATGTGTAATCTTATTATTAAAATATGAATAATAAGAATTACACAGAAAAAAATTTGCTATCATAATATTTTTCCTTTTTTAATGCTTGTTCACTTATCATGTTTATTCAATTTATCGTTATTGGTCTTAGATAGATAGCAAAACTTTTTGATTATTATAGTTAAGATAATTAAATAGATGTGATCAAAAGCAACATACAGTAATGATTATCATATGTTCATGCATTATGATTTATCATAAATCACACTTCAAAAATGGTGAACATTTCACTTCTTTATATTTAATTGTCGTAATGGTTACACTGAAAATTATCATAACATGATTCATAATAATCTTCACTGAATAAAATGAAATGAAAATGTTCCGTATTTTACGAAATTTTTTTTCAAATTAGCAATTAATGATAATTCATTTAATTTAACTTTTATTCCTTAATTTCAATTGCATTTTCATTTCTATCAAGTACTTTTTAGAGTTAGCATGTCACTTTCCGAGAAATTCATTGTAACTCTAATTCTTATAGTTTTTTTCTTTTTTAACTTTAACAAAATTCAATGTCATTTCAAAATTAATTAGGTTCTTCATTTAACATTTCATTTTAGCATCTTAAAAACAACTCGTTAGAACTTAATTAGCATTAAATTATCACATAATAAGTGCATCAGCCTCTTCTCACAATCGTCACACGATTTTGCACTCTTATCAATTTCTGATTACCGCACTCTCATCCTCTAATACTTCAGAATTCTTTTCTTTTGCTTAAATATTCTGATAAAATTTCATTATGCTTCTATCAAATTCATAACAATTCCGTAATGACTAGAGTAAAATGGAAGTTGCTTGAATAGAAATGGAATTCATTATTTCGTTCCCATTTTTTCGTAGTATAATTAATGGAAATAACAAAATGAACAAACAATAATTACTTATTGCTATTGCTAAGATGTAAAACACTCATCATTTATTAATGAAGCGCAGGTAATTGATTTAAATTTGGCATATTATGTTTACCTAATTTTTTTTTTTTTTTGGTTCTGCAACCGATCAGTTCTCAGCAAAAATTTTTTCAACCATGAATTTTTTATTAACTTTTGTTAAATTTTTCACAAAAATTTTCAATAGATTTCTTTTTTTGTCAATTTTTTTTTTACGGTGAAGATTTTTAAAAAAAAGTTAAAATTTTAAGAAAAAAAAAACAAACCAAAAAGGAATCCATTTTCTATTTCATTAATTATGTCTTTGCAAAATTAGTATTTTTTTTAAAATACCTACAAATTGAGCATTGTTTAAAGTAGTTGGTATTATCATCGATAGAGCGCAATGCTTTGTATGCTACAAATAGCGCAATCTTTTTTGGACATAAGCGCCCAATAATTCCTTAAAATAAAAATTTATATGAAATGAATTTTATTTTTTGTGACATGATTAAATCTTTTTCAAAATTTACAATTTTTTTCTCTATTTTAATACAATTTTATTTTTTGTCATTAATTCTTTTAATTGTGACATATAATAATAAAAATTAAATTACTTTATTCGAATAAATTCAATTAATAAGAATTAAATTTGAAATGCTTTAGTTTCCGTTTTGCAATTATTAAAACCAGCTAGTAAAATTACGGTAAGAAATAATTTCGATTATTTCGTTACAATAATTGCTAGCTTTTTTTAGTATGAATTTAAAATGCTCAATAACAATAATTATTACTGCTCAATGAAAATTTTCGAATGCCAAAATGCTTCTATTATTTCTATGATTAATACGGAACAACAAATTTTTAATTTTAATTTAAGTTAAACAAAAATTTCCTAATCGAAAAAATTTGGAAAATCAATTAATTAATTAAATAATAAATTAAGGAAAATAACAAAAAAAGGAATGAATTGCAATTTTCAAGAGTAAGATAGAGATGAAGCAATTTTTCTATTTATGCTTCTCGTTAGTAATTAATAATGGTAATAATTATAGAAAGAAACAAAATTGATAGAAAAATATTTTTGAATACTACAAAATTTCATTGATTCTTTCAAATTATTCAACCAATTTTTTTTTATTTTTTAAAAATAACATAGAGCAGTTGTTCATGCTTTTTATTTTCTTAAAATGATTCATTTTAACGAGATCATGTAGAGAGATGATAAGAATGCAATTGAGATTATCAGTTGGAAATTAATTTTATGTGTAAATTGTAAAACGAATTAATCATTCATTTTGCAAAGTAGTAAGGAAAAGTAGTAAAAAAAATTTTTAATTCAAAAAGTTGCAAAATCAATTGCAAAAGTAATTAGAAAAAAAAAGCACAAATTACTTTTCCTTTTTTACATGTTTTAGCAATACAATTTTAATTAACAAATTATTAATTAAAGTTTTTTTCTTTTTTTTAACTAAGAAATTATTAATTAACAATTTTTCTTTCTTCTTTTTGATAAATATAAATTTTGACAAATTAATTTTTTTCATCAATATTGATCGTATCAAATAATTTCTCTTTTTCACTTTCTATTTTACTGAGGCAATAAAAAAAACAATAAAACAAAAAAAAAAACTTTCGCTCATTTTTTTTATTGTGCTAGTTAATCATATTTATTATCATTCTTACAATTTTTTGAGATTGAATGAGAATGAAAAATTTTGTCCTTGAAAAAAATGTTTTTTTTTGTTCAATGATAGTCTAAAATAATTTAATAAAGATGTAAATAAAAGCATGGAAAAAGAAATAACGGAAATTATATGACATGAAGCAGTGCAATAACAGCGAAAAGGACAATTGAATTTTACAAGGATAGAAAATGCTGTTAATTTAATCCAAAAGTATATGTAACAAGAAAAGTGCAAATGGAAACTGATAAAATAAAGTATTGGGAACTGAAGGCAACAATAGGAAATAAATGACAAATAAAAAGTGACAAATTTGAAGTGAGAAAAATATGCGATTAAGAATGACGGAAATGTTATGAAAATAACGGGAAATAAATCGAAAGTGAAGTGTAAATAGTAGCAGCGTTGAAAATAGCAGCAGAAATTACATGGTGATAAAATTTAAATAATATTCATTATCAGAATTTATTTAAATGTACCAATTCAAAATTTGTCATCAAAAAGTATCAATGGAAATGTCATAGCGATAGATAATTATTATATTCCATAAGTCTGATTTAAAAAAATGAATGCCTTATTTTTACTCGAATTAATACTAAAGGGATTAATGATAAAATTTAGGGAGATAAGAACAAATAAAAATTTTTATGTAAATTATTGAGAAGATATTCACAAACGTGAACGTATGTGAACATTATATATGTGTTTAATGATACTTCACCAAAAATATTTTTACCATTATTTAAACAGGCATTGTTATTTACATTGCAAATCTGATCAAAAACATTTAACCAATAATAGCAACAAATGTTCTCAAATGTTGATATTGGCGACAATTGAATCTTTTTTTTTTTTTTTTGTCAACTAGATCTAATTTGTTTTACATATTCAAATGCTTTTGGCTCCATAATGTTCAATTAACACTGAGCATTACAAATTTCAGGCGATAATTGCATTTTGTGTTACCATCTGTAGTATTCCATTTCAATCGATTAATTCTAACTGAAATTAAAATTGCGCATAATTTCAAATTCTCTTATTTATTTTATCTATTGCAAACAATTTCAATTAATTACCAATAAAATTTTTTGAAGTAAGCACGTTAAAAATGATTTGGACAGTAGTGATAAATAAATTATAGCAACTGCTATGTTAATCATTTAATAAATTTAACTGTTTAGCAAATTTTAGGAAATTAAAAATTTTGCACAAAAATTAGTCAAACTTATTAGTGCATCCTTTTCCTTACTTTCTCTCATTCTCCCTCTCTTTCTCTGTTTTATTTTGAAGTATTGCTCTGAAATGAAAAAAAAATCATTTCATTTTGATCAATTCTACAAAATTATTTCTATCATAAATTTATGTTTTAGTTTCTACAGTCTTAAAAAATTTAAACAAATGAATGATAAAACAGTTGTGGTGTTATTTTGTTTTTTTTTTCTTTGAAAGTTTATTACATGCGTATTATTTAAAAAACAATTATCATCATTCAATTAATCACATCGAAAAATTTTTCCGATTATTTAACAAAACGATTAATTATTTCAAAAATTGTAATGAGAGAAAAAAATTTGTTTGATAAAAAAAATGAAACTTGCACGTTTTGCCGAAAGCAATAAATGATAAATTTAAAAAATTAAAAAATTTTTTAAATAAATGAATCATTTCATAGTTATCACAACTTTTTTTTCTTTTTCTTTTTTTTATTTTTATCCAAAAATTTAAATGAAAACATTCTCAACTGCATTTATTATTAATGATGAAAAAATTTATGAGATATATTCTAAAATTAATTTATTTTTCACTTTTTATATTCATTAAAAGAGCGCGAGAAGATTAAATAAATTAAATTAAAAAAAAAGCCGGAAAAGATTAAATTAATGAACTTATTGTTTAAGAGAAGGAAGAGAAATCTAATTTACAAGGAAATAAATCTAATTTCACTCACTCACATGACAATTTTACATATTCCAATGAAGTTTAGTTTTTGAAACAAAAAGTATTTTTATTTTCGGAAAAGTATAGAAAAGTTATTAAGCATTTTGTTGTGCTAGTGAAATTTTGCATCGTTTTTTTCTGAAAGGAGAAAATTTTGTTTTTTCGTTTTTTTTTCAAGTTTCTTTTTTTATTCTTTTTATTTTCGTTTTGAAAAAACTATTGCGAAATTTTTATTTGGAAAGAAAACTTTTTGGTTGTATCATTCAAATTTACAAAATTTCGATTTCAAATGAATTGAACTGCTTGCTTTTTTTAGTGTACTAATTAAAATTTATCGATTTTTTAAGTATTTTTTTTACCTGTAAAACAGAGTGAATTGGCTATAAATTTCAGTCTAGTAAAATTATAAAATAAAAATGTTAAATGTTAATATGTTTTATCTACATTATCATTAAACTAACTAATAGCAGCACGCATATTTGGCGCTGAAAATTCTGCGAAAAAAATTTCACACAGCAAATTGATCATCATGAGTGAAAAAAAGCGTATATGTTAAAAGATATGTCGGACAAACTTTAACAGTCAAATTATTTCATTTCCTCATTTGCAATTTCGTTTACATAAACTATTAATCATTTGCGATGAATTTCAAATTAAAGTATAAAATTAGCTTTCACATCAAAATATTGCATTATTTGAAAGAAATGAGTAGTTCTCAAATAAACTTATTTGTTTCCATTAAAGATAATTGCATTTGACATTTATCTGTTTTACTGACTATTTTATTATTAAATATTGATAGCAATTTCTTGTAGTGTTTCCTTCTTACGGAATTTATTTTTTTTTTTATTGTATTATTAACAAATGATCAAATCATTATGATAATCTAAAAATAGTTGTTAAGCCTTATGATGATAAATTATCATTTACAAATAACGTCTATATGTAAATAAATTTCCGGTAATGATAGCATATCACAAGGAAAAAATTATTGTACGTGGCAATTGAATTCTTCAAAAAAAAAATTATAAATGGCATATGATCAATTTTTCACTTGTTCTTGTTAATTTTTCATTTTTTGAAATTCAAATTGAAAATGAAAAACAATCACAGTCAATAAAAACGATTAAATAATTGGCTTTAATTTCATTCAAACTTTTAAAGGATAAGAGGAAATAATTAATTTTGTTTAATGATCATTTCGTTTAATGAAAAACTTTTTTCAGATTAAATAACTTTGTTATTGCATCATTATTCTTTACAAAAAAAAAAAAAAAAAAAAAAAAAAAAAAAAAAATTAAAAAAAAATAAAAAAAA
>JARVGP010001151.1:0-20683 GCA_029876185.1 Mansonella ozzardi
CGACCTGCAGCAATACCGCTAGACATTCCACTTTACAGCTGCAAAAGTGCATTTAATTAACAATTTTTCATTGCAAGCCGAAAAGATCAAAGGAATCGAAAAAGAAACAAGAAAAAAGCTAAAAAATAAACCTAACACATTACAACAACACCCTTGACTTGTTGTGATATAACAACAAAAGATAATCGAATTCATATTCGATCAATTTTCCTCAGTTAATGCAACAGAAAATTGTTAATTACTTACAGCTATACATCAATGCTAACTTCTCTAATAAATAATATTAATACATGCATCACATCTATCCATTCTATCATCATCACATTAACAAACATAGCACTCATTGCTTTCTTTACAAAAATGATCTTACCAACTTAAGTTCACATGAAATTAAATTAAACAATAAAACGCCCACTCAACGCCCCCACGTCCTCCCCCTCCTCCTCCACGTCACTTTACGACACAAATCCGAACAAATGAAATCCCACTTCCAATCATCCCGCTCTTTGCTTGATCTAAACGATGTTACACTTGATTACGAAACAAAGAACGTTCAGGAATTCCATTCAGGAAAAGCGGAGCTGTTTAAGAGCACAAAATTAGGTAAATTCTGCTACCACATTTTTTTGGTGAAATTTTTTCAGTGTAGATAGCTTATTGGTTATTTACAACGATTATCTAATAATAAAGGCTATTATGTGAATGAATGGATGGTACTGTAGCATGATGCATTGTATTGCTTCTCAGTTGATGCAACAAAAAAGTTTGTACTAGAAGAAGTCAATGAATCATTCTTAAATCCTTCTTTGTTCTTCGATTCATTGTTCTTACAAATTCTCTTTTAAAGCACTTTCTCATACATCACACACACACACACACACACTACATGCTTTATCTCATTGTTTGCATGTTATGTTTTTGTATCATCGACTTTCTGAAATTGCTTCTAACATTCATTGAGCAAAGTAAGAAGTAATGACGAAGATTTCCAGTTTGAGTACAGCATTGTTTATTGTCAAGATTTATGTGACCATTTGAGGCACTGAGTGAAAAATTAACAACAGATAATATTGAAAATAAGTGCCTTCGAAATTATTGCTGAAAAATTTACTGGAAATCACATATGTTTTGTTACTTTTGCTGGTTTGACTGCATCTTGGTCCATGATCAGAATTCCTTCAAAGAAATTCATATTTCGCATTGGAATTTTCCAGCTATTTTCTTTATTTTGTACTGCCCACTTAATTTTGGACAGGTAAAATGGAAATTTCAGATACAGAGTGGATGTAAACACTGCAAGCAAACATGAATTTTTCTTGTATATATATATATAATTCAATGAATTCCGATTATAATTTATGCATCAAATGCATGGAATGCCAAAATTAAAACTTGCAACAATATATAAACAAAAAACATAAATTACCACCTAAACAGCCTAAACATTACAACCAGACACTAGTTGGCTACATAATAATATCTGGCTCCGGAACGTTCGTTGTTATTGCTTTGTGCGGTAATACTCTTGCACCATTTAAATATAGTTCATCACTCACAACAACGTCGTCGCCAATGACGCAGGTATTTTCAATTCGTACCCATTCCCCAATTAAACACTGCAAACTATGGATTCATGACTCTCGAACGTTCATATCAGCACAATAATTTCATTTGTTTTTGACAAAACATCAAAGAATTACTTTTCTGCCAACAATACTGCCGTTGATCCATGAATGAGTACGCACCACGCTGTCTGACAATATGCTACAGTGACGCAAACAAACGCCATTTTCAATCTTTACTCGTGGCCCTATCACTACATTGGGTCCTAAACAAAGAATCTTCGAACTTAAACTCGTAAATCAATTGCATCCAGCAAAATGCTGGATGCAATTGAAGTAAGTGAAAAATCACTGCGAAATGAAGTAAGTGAAAAATCACTGCGACATAAATCCATTTGTAACTGTTCGCTGAAAAGAACGAACAGAGTAATTTAATATCCGATGTAACGGATTTCTATCGGATATATATCAATAAATCTGTCGAGGATATCTCATTGTACTTAAAGAAAGTAAAAGCAAACCTATCCTGCAATCATGTCCGATAATCGCAGTCGCATCTACAATCACATTCCCATTTATATGACTACCCTGAGCTAACAGCGATGGTGATTTATCGCGAAGGTGTTTCAAGTACAGACCCATTCCTACGTAATAAGAATCAAATTAAGATTGATTTTTGGGAAATAGAAATAGCTGAAAACCAAGTAATACTATAAAAGAAATAAAAACAAGTAGAGACTTGAAAACAGTGCCAGAAATATGAAAAAAACGCATGAATTAAAAATTAAAATGTACATGAACACTGTCAGTTAATTTGAGTAGAAGTGCTAAGAAAATTCTTACCGGTTAAGAAATCTTTTGGCTGCCCTATATCCATCCAAAATCCTGATAGTTCGAATGCATACAATTCTCCATCTTTGGCCATCACTGGAAAAACTTCTTTTTCAATCGAAGTTGGGCGCAATGGTATTCGATCCAGTATTGATGGAGAAAGAATGTACAATCCGGCATTGATCTAAAGCTATTTTTTTGCTCCTGTATTTTCATAAGAGAACAAATCAGTTTCAGAAGACAAGACTAAAAAAAAACCTTATTTCCAACGTATTCTTCCGGTTTCTCAACAAAACTATCTATTTTTCCAGTCTTTTCATTAAACACACAAACACCATATTTGCTTGGTTCTCCAACCTAAACATATAACATTCTTCAATGTGCATTCAGAAGCAAAACTTGACATAAAACCAATATTAATTAACAAGGAATCGGAAATTTCTTCCTCTAGATATTTTTATATTAACAAATTAATGAATTAGAATACTTAAAAAAGTACCTTGGTTACAGCGATGGTTCCTTCATTACCGTGACTCGTATGAAATTCAATCATCTCGCGAAATGGAAATTCACAAATAATGTCAGAGTTGAGCACGAAAAACGGTTCATTTCCTTTTAACTGATCTTTTACTAAAGCTAGCGGTCCAGCTGTACCTAAGGGCTCTTCCTCCACTGAGAAATTCACCTCAATACCTAAACAACTTTATAAATGGAACCTTCAAAAAAGAACTGCAACTTAAAAAATATGTCATAAATAATAGCATTTTTGGATCCCACTATCTTTCATGACAAATCGTTCATCGTCTTCAACCTCCACAAAGATTTTAAGTAAATGCAAGGTTTTTTTTTTTCAAGTAATGCATTACACAAATTATTAGGCAGCTTCTCTATACCTTGATTCAATAACTCTAAAATCACTAGGTCTTTTTCTTGAACATAAAAAAAACATGCAAAGAGTGATAATAGTCCCACTTTCTTACAGTTCTAATATGTTGCATTTCTCAATTCCGACAAAGCTAACAAAGATTAAACTGTTGAAATACAGCTAAACTGAAAAAGTACTGGCATAAAGTACCGAGTAGGTCAGCATACTGTTTCATTTGTTGTTCCAAGAGTTCTGCACGGTAGCTTACAGCCAGTATAACGGTGTCGACACCGGCAGCCACAAGTGCTTCCATCTGTAAATCAGACAGTGAAATGTGTAAATCACACACATGTTAAAACATAACTTCGGCAATATCCTCCCTTCATGCCACCGTAAAGCTAAGAAAACCTAATATTTATCTAACCTTTGTGCTTTTCTGTTCTTTACTATCCCTCAATCTCATCTCATCATAAACTACAGTATTGAAGCTAACTATCACAAGAAAACAAAACCAAATCCACAAGAATCCTATATTTTGACATCACAAAGATTGCTTTGTGACATTCTGCTACTTCAAACCTGCCCTAAGGTTGCACTGAGTCTAGATTCTACAGTCTTTTGTCAGAAAAAACAAAACTTTGCACGCCGATTTTTGAATACATTAGCTTACCAAAGTGGTATAAAATTGGAGGACAAGAAAGAACCTAGTATTATGCAACTTAAACTAATTATTTCAAATTGAAGGTAATCAAATCTTTCACCTGATGAAGCATCATCGGCTTATTGGCAAATTCCACGAGTGGTTTTGGTTGGGTAAGTGTTAACGGTCGTAATCTGGTGCCATATCCGCCAACAAGTATTACTGCTTTCATCCTATAACACTTCCATCGACCTTTCAATTCAAACAATCGCTATTTCAGAGCTACTATAAAGAACTGCAGGACATGTAAGGTAGAAAAGAATTAAGTTTTATACTAGGTTAGCAACAGAATCTTCAAGGCTACCAGTCTAATCACGTATAATTAGAGAAAAGTTAACGAAAGACAATCATTACCTTTTCGATTTGCCAAAAATAAGGATCGCGCGTAAACTGCCAATATTTCCCTGTTTTGACTGAAAATCGCTGTAATATTGTCCATTTACATCTATGTTACGTATAAAAGTGCCTGAATCAATAATCCGACGTTGTAGCTTAAATATGAGTTTCAGGGATAGTGAAAATCACTAGAAGAGTAGTCGGTCAACAGCTTATTTAATTCCGCATTACGTATAGAATTCAATTTAGTGTTAAGTAAAATAAATAAAAATTAGCTTATATGCATGAATCCATACAACTGTATCAGTAATCCGTATGATCCAAAAATTATAATCACTAATATGAATTGCTACGAACCTTGTTAGAGATATAAATGAATGTTTTGTGTGTGTGTGTGTGTGTCTGTGTGTCTGTGTATGCATGTGTATGTGTATGTGTATGTATGTGTGTGGGTAGATACAAAGGAAAATAAATATTAGTGGACTATTGGTAGGAGAAGCTTTTTTTGGACCTTTTTACTGGGCACTGTAAATGCCAAACATGCAACAAGCTGGATAAGATAAAATAAAATCCACTACACTTCAGACGTACGTAACGCAAATAGAATAAATCTGTTTCAGGACGCGTGATGTAAATTATAGCCTAAATGTGAGTGCTGCTGCAAAGATGAGGAGAATGTATGTGCAGTTGATGTAGTTAGAAAGTGGTACTTATATGAAAGGTATCACAACTGTGTGGTAATTTACCACAGATGCCATACGAGGAGAACTGTTAAATACAGTTGTGTGATGTGATGTGTGAATTTATAGCAGTATGGTGCAGCATTATTGAAATGCATGCAGTAAATGCAGTATGCGTTGTAGTGATGGCTATCACTTCAAACAATGAATGGATCAGAGTGAGAATGCCCGGAGGAATGTCGCTGGTACCTGTTGGAAACGGTTGCCTGCCCCCTTTTCCTACAAGATTCACTTTTCCTACATCCAGTTCGTCATTCATCCCGTGCCATTTCTCTCTGCGTCAGATTCCATCCACCTGCCTATCTTTCTCCTTCACCCGATCCACACCTTGCAAATTCATTATCAGTTTGGTAGAATGTAAAGTGGATTGACCCCTTTCACTTTCATTCCCAATGCCTGATTGGGAGTAGCACCCATCCACCCACCTATCTATCTGTAAAATGGAGGTGGTTGGAGGGATGAAGTTGCTGCAACTAGTCGATCCCCACGATCCACGCAGAGTTACGGACGGTCTGTTTAGAAATCCAACCGCCCCCAATTTCGTAGACGTTTCTGCCTATAGGCGATACATTGTTATTCCTTGATATGCAAAGCAACACACATCCAAGAAGTACCTTTCCCTGCCCCTCTCTTCCCCCTCTCCCAATGGCATTCAGCATTTCTAGAAGTTTTTCTGTACTATTCTGAAATGATGACTATACTACCAATTGCTAGACGAAACCGCAGGTATGAGTGGGTATATCTTGGTGAATGTCACTAACAAAATCCTGGAATATTAAGGAGTCAATGAATAATGTTGCTGTCGTTTGGATCAGTAAAGGAGTGTACATACTTATATCATCTATATGTATAATTTAAAATTTGTGGAACGCAATAAACCCGAGTGGGCATCTATTGAACAGTGCTCTGAGAAAATGTACACTATAATGCGTATTTTCGTTTGGAAAAGTGGAGAGGTGTAGTGATGGAGGGATCTATGATGTGCCGCTCCGGTAGGACCGCCTGCGTCATGCCGACTGATCATGGCCTATATTCCCCTACGGCACTTTCACTTTTCACGACTCACCCCGACACAGCAAGATCACGGATTTGTTGCTCTCAGGACCCGTCCCTCACCGGTTTCACTCCTCCCAATAATCCCTCTTCACCCTTTTCCCTTTTCCCTTTCACTTTTCCTCATCCACGTGCTACTGTCCACAATTACATTAATATACGTTACTATTATTTACTTTGTTCTTTGGTGCTTCCATCCTTCTGCTTCAATAGTCTGTGTTACCACGCCACTTCAATAGTTTACGAACACCTATCCGTTATTTGGAGTAACCTTTTGTGTTACTCATTCAAACTTTTCGGAAATAGTTCGTCTCGCAAATCGTTGCACAAACAATGGCTGCTGTTTTCTTTCTAAATTTGATAGGAAGATAATGAAAGAAGAAAGCATTCATTGCTTCTAGTTTAATCCACAATCTTCAAGACTATCACAACATTCCACTCTTGTTTTCTTTTCAAATATTAGTTTATTCATTGACATAGGGCTTTTGTTATAAAAAAGCTATGAAGATATTTGTCCTTATTTACTCCTAATTGCGCAAGCAACCTTATTTATGGTAAAAGAGTATATAGTTACAGAATACAACTTTCTTGGATTTCTAACCAAAATAAAGTGCAGTAAATTTGCTCAAAAACGCATCCAAAAGGGATACCAAATTGTTTTCAGCTTTACATTTGCAACAATTCATTTCATTTCATTTCATTTTATGGTTAGGATAACATGATGAGGTAAATGAGGCACATCATCCTAGGACCAGTATTCTGTTATGAGGCAGTTGACCGATGGCATTGCCACTGGCACTGCTGGCCATTTCTCTGTTCACCGAATCACCATCTCCCAACTACAAGAAACCAGTTTTCGTCATGAAAATGAAAATTATGGGCAGAAAATATATTTAACTGATCATTGAAAAACAGAATGTTGTAGATGATTTAAAATAGAATGGAGGAATCACAGGACTGTAGAAAACTGCGGCTTTATCAGACTTTTCTCTATAATGGTTAAATGTTGACACTGTATATGATAACGTGTAATAAATGAGATTAGCTAATCACCAAACCAACTAATTTCAAAATCGAACATTCATGAGTTGCTTTTCATAACTGATTCCGGAAGCGAATTTTGAATTGGCTCGCTTAATTTTCTGAAATTTCTCTAAACCATTCAGTGAATTTGTCCCACTTAGTAATTCATTCAACGGTCACACCCTACTTCTAGCAAACTTTTTAAAGACTATTGAAACTTACATAACATTAAGAGGGTTTTGAAACCAAAATTCCATCGCACTTAACTGCTTCCCATTGGTTGATGAAGATATTTGCAACGACTACTGTATTTGACAAAATTATGTCTTCAAGAATAACTTTATCACTTAATCTATTTGTAGTAAATCAGGAAACTGATGCTTAAAGACAGTCAAGTTGCTCTCATTCAAAAAATGGCACATTTATATATGAACTGCGCTATACTTAAAAATTTGGGAAAATTACTGCATTCATACAATAATTACTGGATGCTGTTACTGATAAAGCCGAAAATTGAGAAGTCCTGAATATATACATTAATTTTTTTTTTTGGCACGAAAGCTAAGGAAAGCTACCAGTACAGTAATTTGGTAGATGTCGTTTGTGCTAAAAATTTCCCCACAGCTCCACTGTTAGCATAGCTAGGCAGCAGTGGCAACTAGTGGTCGACTAAGTTTAAGTTCGAAAATACAAACACACCAGGAAGTGCAAACAAATGGAAATCAAATATTGTTTGCGGTAAGTAACAACAATTACCTACCGTTGCTGACCAGTGCGCTGGTCATTTTGAACGAGCAACTCAACCTTGTCTCCTTCTCCCATAATAATTTTTCTTTTTCGTTTTCCTACTCCTTTTGTCCTCAATTTTACTCTGCTTAATTTTCATACTTTATCTATTTAGTAAGCCGAAACTATATCCTTAATGTACTGGGAGACATGGCTGGTCTTCTGTTGATTAATGAAATGTTGTTATGGTGTCAACAAAAAAAAAAAAGAAGATAAGAAAAAGAAAACGTTATTTTTACACAAAGAGAACAAGTTATTTTGACCTTTATTGATATATTGAACAGTTATTTTACTTCAGGAAAAATTTGTATAATGTTTTAATCTTATCTTAAGTTGACCAACTTGTTTATTTCTTTACATTTTAAAAAATTTTTATTATCATCTTTATAAAAGAAGATTATTGCTTGCGATAATCGATTCAGAATAGCATTTTTTTGTAAACATTTAAAACTTTACAGGTTTTTGTCGTATATACAACTTATGTAAGCAAACTTTCAAAGATTAGATTGAGATGGCATTTCCAGTCACATGGTAACACTTATGTTGTTGTCAAATTTTTCGTCGCTGTATTTAGGTATCATTCAATCATGCAGACGCCATCAAAATTTTATTCTCACTAAATATATAAAGATTTAACGATCTCAAAGTGTGTGAAAATTATGTTTCCAAAATTTTAAGCAAGCCAGAAAAACATTTCGCATAACTTGTTATAAGATCTGTCTAGTTGCTGAGAAACTGATTGTCAACATTATGAACCATTTCTGAGATTGATTCACAGTGATTCCTCAGACATGCAACTCTGTTACCTCATGCATTGAGTGACATGAATTGTAGTTTGCTGTTAGCTAATGTTCATCTGTAAATACATTCATTAATTATCTAGAAAAGCAAGAATTGTCTGACGAATAAGCTTCTAACTCTTGCAATGCCTAAATATTAATATAGAATCTTCATGCTTATTTCAGGATTTCGGGTAACTGGCATTTTGTAAAATTACAACAGGGGGACGTTAATTTTTGAACGGCATGGACACTGAGCTGCAAGTGCAGATTATGGATAATTGCAAAATATAAGAAATCATTTCAAATCGTTTCATAACTGAACTTCCCAACTGAATTGAATCGACTATTCTGATCAAACTATTAAGAGCTGCTAATTAAAAACTGATCCATTGTGCAGTGAATTTCAAGGTCATAATTAGAAAAATATTAAAATATTTTATTCAGTTACTAATCGTATTATTTATTTATTGCCGGCAGCATTTATGTGTGTAAAGGAGTATATTAGTGAAAGTTATGGATACGTTAAATACGACAGTGATCGGTGCTCACGCCACATTGTCGTTAAGTTCGTATCACCGATGGAATACGTCTTTAATGTCAGAAAATGATGATGATAACAATGAGGTATTTGTATCTTTTAATGCAATTGAAAATAGATTTTTTGTAATTTTCGTTGTAATTTCTTATCTGAAAAATTTTTTCCAATTAATGAACAGTCTTGTTTGAGTCATGAAACCATGAACAAAATTTATAAGAACATGATTGGCAATTTAGCTTCTTTGCTTGACATTAGCGGCAGTGCCGTAAAACAAACTTTTCGGTTGTACTGTCTTGAATTGATCGATCAGATGAAGGCGTGTGGTCCAATGAAAGTCGAGCACCCATTTGAAAGCGATAATCAGGTCTACTTCTCTAGTAATTCTGCTGGTACCACTTCTGCCCAGCAATTACAACGTCGTCAACCGGGATCAACAACTACAGTGATCCCTACAATACCATTAGCATCTTGCGCCACTGCTGCAGCGTCCTTATCATCTGCATTCAACAAAAAGCTAGTATCATCGAGCAGAAATGTAAGCTTTCGAAAAATTTTTGCAACAACTTTAATATGTACAAAATGGTTTTTACTACTGTAGAAATGGAGCTCCTTCTCCAAGGCATAACACATCAAGCATAAGTTGTGATGTTGTAAATCGTACCTCTTTCTGTTTTTCATTTGGGGACCCATGATATCACGATGCAAGTTTCTCTTCTACTTTATTTGCACTTGGTATTTCATATCTCGCTTATAATTTTTTTACCTTCCAACTATTTTCGTGTTATAAAAGTTGCGTAAGCACCTCAGTAAAAACCCTTCTATGCATTTAGAAAGATGCATTCACTAATAATCTTTGCCGCACGAAAATCTTTGATACCTTGTTTTATTTCTATCTTATGCTATATTTCTCTAAAAATCAAAAACTTGTGACGTCAATAACGCGACATTCATAAACCGCTAGATTGTATCACAATGCTACAAAAGCCATTTTTCCGCAAATGCTTGGAAACATAAGTATTTGGCGCAAAACATTGCAGTGCAAGTGCATTTTAATCACTCACGCCTACATACGACTGCACCTGAAACTTTTCCACTGCATCATTCAACCGGTTTTTGTTCCCATTAATGTCGCGAACAATGGCAAAACATTGCAAAGTACAATTTTCAACAGACAATTTTCAAGGCATTCTTTTCTCTTATTGCATGCCGTCAACTTTCCCTCCGACAAATTATATTTATTATATAAATAATAGACAGACGAACATTAAACATGCTTATAATGTCTAATATATGCCATGCTTTTCCAATAATTTAGTCCAAATATGCTGTCTTTTTTGATTGTAAACGCATAACATTTGAACAGTGCTATTTTTAAAAATGCATTTAGAAAATACATTTTTTATGTGCTTCATTCCATCGTTTTTATTATTTAACAGAAATATCTCCTTGTCTTACTTTTGCCATTCACACAAGAAAAAATTAATTTTTTTGAACGAACTATTTTACGTTTGAACACAGTTCATGTTTAAATAACTCAAAAGATGATCTAATTGCATCATTGTCATCATTATCAGCAGCTGCAACTTCTACAGCAACAACTGCAGCAACAGCAACATGAAGCAATCATGGCGGTGGACGAATCGCAACTGACCGATGAGAGCGGTTCATCCAAGCAAACTCTCGAGGTGAACAAATACGGAGTTTGTTGTTGTAGCACATAACCTGTTTGTGCCCATCAATTACTTCTGAGAACACAATAAGCATTTCTCCAAGTATTTTCCATTTCATTTGCGATAATTAATTTATCGCTTCCAAATTGAATATCACATTTGAAAAAAACATATCTATGATGAAAAACATATTCCGCTGGAATAATTTGTCCATAAAGTTATCAATGTGGTTCAATACCTGTTATTAGCATTAGGATAGTCTTATCATCACATGAATTCATCTTTTTTCTTATTTTTCATATGTTCCTTGCAAATCGTTAAAGCGCATGACGAGATTTTCATTTCATTTATCTGGATACTTCTACCGATTTAACACCGATTTATAGGCTAGTTGTGAAAATCAAATATCAGCAATGCAGTTATTTTCCTTTTTGATAATTCTTTCTAAGTTCCGTTTTATTCCATGAATCTGAAATGATTCGAATACATTACTGTAATTTCGGGACTCAGTTCTTCTAGTTCTAAAATCATCTCTATTTCTACATCTTGCCCCTGAGTCTCGAACCTCATATCTGGTCTAATTGCATTTTTAAACTATGGAAGCTATCGATTTCACATCATCATATACACAGTTCTTTATTTTTATACATTAAGCACAATATCCAATTTTCATATTTTCTACAGCCAGTTTCAGATCCCAAGTTTGTCTCTAGATTGGGACCCATGAACTTCTACAGCTCATGCTAATATTTTGACTAAGCTGCAACCATCAGATAAAAAGATTTATGTTATTATTTAAATGCCTTCACTGTAATTTGAGCACATACAGTCTTTGGCACTGGTGAAAACAATTAATTGGACAGGTTAGAATACCAAATGAATTATTCTGATGATGCGATGCCCTTTATGGCAGCAAGTGTGGAGTAGATAAAACTTTCATGTGGTTAGGAACACTTAACAGTGGTGAACAATTCATTTTAGTTAATTTCATGCCTATTGTAAAAAAACGCATTATTGCACTAACCTGTCAGTACGTAACATCTTGTCTACATTTATTTTGAATAATGAAAATTGTTTAGGCTGTCGCTCTTAACTGTTCTTTTTATCTTTGCATATTCCTTGCAATCTTCTCTTCCAGCTTTATTCGTATGATAAAATCATTTGGCGAAAATATTTTTTATAAAAATATTTTTATATTTTTCGGTTATTGCGTTATGATTTTAAAATTTGAAAGAAGAAATTTGGGTTTTTCAAGAATCTTAAAAATAATTGAGAAATAAAAAATTACAGGTGCTTATAACTAATGAGAGACAGTTTCATCGTGGATTAACGAATAATTCGATCTCCGTTCCGTTGATTAAAGCTGAGCGAAATTCGCAATCAGGTTATAAAAAAAATTAATTTTTTTTCTGATGTTTCAGTATTACATATTTGTATTTTTAATTGATGAAATTCAAAGGTGAAAATTCAAACTGCTATTCGACAGTAACGCGGCCTTCACCAGCAGCACCAACAGGAGCATCGACAACTGAATTATCAGAAGACCGCAGGGATGATGAAGTACTAATACCAGCCAGTTCCGTAACGAGCAGTGATGCTGCTCAAATGGATATTTATCGGGATCTGATTCTACGACATCTCATTCAGGATATAAATACAACATGTAGCAAACTTGGACTACCAACAGGTCAAATCTTTCGCAGTACTTTTTTTTGTATTGCTAGAAAAGACATCTGAATAATTGTCGCGTGTGAAATCATTCAGAGCCAAAAATATTTCTTTACTTATTACAATTCAACATGTTCTCTTAACAGTTGGAATGGAAATTTTTTTACATCCGTAGCAATATGCATTTATAAAAGTAATTATTTTTGATAAAAAGTTACAATTCGATTTTTACCCGCCACAGGAGTAATTTTTAAACTACACAGAAACTCCCCGTGATTTAGTGGCTCCTAACGTTCTTTTTTGTAACTGAAAGGATAAAGTGCAGTTTGCGCCATATCCTATCATTTGCTAATTAGCTTATTTTTCAATAAGCTTTACGAATTTCCCAATGTATGATTTGCATCAATACTAACTTTATTTGTATTTCTGTAGCACATCATACAGTATAACTGCTATAACAGCTGCATTCTTAATGATTAGAAGACTGCTGATTATCAACGGCAGTCGATAAGCAGCTGCTGTATAACATTGTTTACTGGTCAAACCCACTGTTCGAACACCTGACCAGGATTGCTAAGTACCTTTTTAGGCGATCTTCAAAGGTCGTGACTTGTTTTGGAGATGTGAAATATGGGTACGATTACGTGATTGTGGGTTGGACTCTCTCAGTAGATAAACCAGAATCACCATGAATGGACAGATGTTGGTTTACCTTGATACCTGCTCATTTACCTATTCCCATCTGCTCACTGTGTGTTGTTTTCATCAACTTCCCTCCTTCATTTCTTAATCCCATAGAAGAGAATTTAGCTAGCCATCTCATTTTTTTCTGATGTTTTTTCACTCAGACTGTATTAAAGCTGAGTGTTACTGTTCTCTGTTTGATTATGATTTGCAATTTGAAAAAATCTGCATATGCATTTTCAAATGCAAAAATTATGAAGAATTAGGATGTTAATAATGCGGTAAAAATTGTGACACCCCATAGTTGAAAAATTTACCTACTTCTTAGGTCAGGTTCATAAGCTATTGATTTCATCTAGGTAAGCATCATCTACCTGTTGATATTTCTGTTCTTTTCTGTTCATTTAACGGAAGAGTTATCGCAAATAAAGTAGTGAAAAAATGTATGTCTTGCATGGATAAGTTTATTTTTGTATTCTCTTCATTACGTCCTCTTCTTTACTGTTCGCTGAATACTCTTCTTTACTGTTCGTTGGTAAAATATAGGGTGAAGTGGCAAATAAGAAATTTTTGAGTATCAAAATAGGTTGAATGTGAAATACCTTTGAATGAATTAAAATCAAACAGAAATTTTCCCCTTACTCCAATTAACATCAACTATTTATATTTCAAAAGTTTTACTATTTCTGATCTTACTCAAATATGTCATAGAAGCAATTATTTCAAAGTTCGAATCATTTGAAGCAGAACTTTATCTTAAGTTTCATTTATGTTTGTCAATCAACAAAATTTGAAGACCCGCAAGCTTGGAGTGCTGAGCATAGTGCACGGTGGATGTCTGAAATATGCATACAATTTCAACTTCCCCCACCACGACAATTATATATGAATGGGCGTACGCTTTTATCAATGACACAAGATGACTTTATGGTTCGAGCACCGGAAGGTGGTGACACTTTGCATGCACAGCTACAATTGTGGAAAACTGGTTAGCAAGATGATTTTGCGTAAATGTTTTTTACGGAAATTAAGCTATTGGAGACAATAGCTTAACTGTCGTTCAGAATCTTTGTGTAAGCCTTTTTTTAGCATATGATTCATACAGCCAGCAAAATAACAGTGATAATAATAATAATAATAACAACAACAACAACAACAATAATAGCGGCAGCAATCAAGACACCTCACAAATAACCCAAAACTGCAGTCGTTCCTCACAATACTGGGTATGTTTCTTATATTGTATTCATTGGATAAATTTATTTGTTATCAGGAAGTTTGATTTGAAATTTTGATTTCAATTTTTAAAGTATAAATTCACTTGACTTTTGCAATAACACGACAATTTGTTTGTTGAGCGTTTGCGCACAGCTTTTTGTTTGAGTCAGATTAAAGATAAAAGAGTTATGATGATCAAATCGGATCATTCTTATGGCTACTACTGTGCTATTCAGGAAATAAAAATCATCTCATTATTGCTGGAAAAAATACAGTTAAATGGACAAATATAAAATTTCTAGCAGATTTTTTCCAATTATAAAAAAAATTTTGTTCATGAACACAAGAACATTTCAAGGTGCATCCCTCTCCACTGGCATTGAATTTAACAGAACAAGGAGAACTGCTGACATCAGCTCAAGATTATTTAAATAACTTCAATCCAAGCAACACCGATGCAGCTATTGCCATGAACTGTTATCCTAATAGTAAATGATTTTTATTGTCAAAATTTAATCATCTTTTTTTGCTCACACTCAAACATTTCTGGATTTCACTGAACCGGTAAATAAAAGATGCACCGCACTTTACATTAAATATAACATTCTTCTGCATTGTTGAAACGATTTTCCTAAAGCTATATTTTTAAAACATTCCAGCGACTTTCGGAAATTTTTTTCTAATCATTCAAGAGATTCTATGAGTTTTAGATACATATCAAAACGTATCTCCAGAAGGAACTCTTCTTGGGAATGCTACTGTACAACAACAATACTATGCATCATCTCAGGCTGCTGGAATCGGAATTTTACCGAGCCCAAGCGACTCTGAGATATCTTCCAACGGCTCTTCAATAAATGATGGTAAAACCTAAAAAATGTTTTCATAATCCAGTTGAATGAATAGAACCAACCATAAAATCATAAAATCGATTTAAAAATATCGCGAAGTGTTTATTGGAAAAAGGACAACTCAACTTTTCTTAAATTTGATTCTAGATCTTACGAAATATAATTCATATAAATTGAAGTAAATATTATTGATCGGACCATCATTGATGCTCGACAAACAGGCACGCCGCAATTTCCACGTCATTCCGGTACAGTGCACCTTTGGCACTTCATCCGCGAATTGCTGGATCATCCGAAACAATATAGCTCATGTGTTCGATGGGTTGATAGGCAGGAAGGTGTTATTTTCAACTATATGGTCCTTGTGGCTTGTTTTAAATAAAGAAGATTGCAAATTTAAGTTGAACTGACAGAAAAATGAGAAAAAAATGGAATAGAAGTTCTAATCGGTGCGCATTTTCAGGGACTTTCAAAATTGAATCATCGCACCACTTGGCTCGATTTTGGGGCCAGCGCAAGAATCGAGCTCAGATGAATTATGATAAATTGTCGCGATCGTTGCGACAGTATTACAAGAAAGGTATTATTCAGAAACCGGAGAAGAAGCAACGCCTTGTTTACAAGTTTCTTCCGCCTTATAACTTGTAACTGAATTGTTTATTGTTCGCATTTTGTCTAAATACTGTCTCATTGTGACAGTAGTCAAGTAATGGTCATTAGGCCATCGACCTCTCTTGAGGTATCCATGTCAGTGTCACGTAAAATAAGCGGTAAGCATTTCTTTTTCATTTCTTCGTTCCTTTATCTTCTTATCCGTGAAGCAAAAATTTTATCATCCACAGTTGATTGATATAAGTTGTGTTTCAATAAATAGGACTGATAAACCGAAAAATCTCGTACCATGGAGATATTTTGTATTTTAGCCTCTTTCAAGAAGTCTTTTCATAATTGTAAAATTGAGTTCATTTTTTTGTTTCATATCAGCTTATTTCACTTATTACTGTGCTCTTTCAAAGACAAAGCATTTCATCAAAAACAATCGTGCCTTTTTATCCTTTGAAATAAAATTCTTTTATCAGTAAGATATATGTCTCTCACTGCCTATTCCTAACGAAGTGCTTGTGTCTTTCAAAATAGACCAGTTATTTTGAACTGTGCCGGTTTCACTGATTGCTCACTGGTTCCCTAATTAATGCGGTACAGGTTTACTATAAGAAAGAAATGAAGAGCAACTTGCTTGCTATAAGGTCATTAAAAGTAACGGATTAGCAAAAAGATAAGCTGAACTGGCTTCTTCAGTTCAGCTTGAGAATGAACAAAAGAGCATGAAAAAAGGCACTCCACAGAAATTGTATTGTGTGGTTCCTATAATAAACCACTATGTGTTTTACTGATCACTCCTTGGCGCAACTGATGATGATGGTTAAGGTGAAAATCCATTATCATTCTACTATTAAGTTTTGAAGTTGCATTTATAGACAGTTCATTGGATTGCTATACATTTGTTCAGTAACACTTCTAACTTCCAGAATACCGGATGTCGTTGGTGGGATTGGATGTGGATGCAGTTTTTCCTGAATATGAAGTGTAATGATGAATAGGTTTGACTTTTAAATGCACAAATAAGAGAAGATGAAGGTGCTGTTATAAACTTTATGAGCATTACCTCTTCAGAAATTTTCTTCAACGTTTCCATTGATATGTCGCTCCAAGATTCCAACTTGTGAATAAGCAAATCTTCTCTTTTTCCTGCAATTTTATATAAAATAAGTGCTAACATACTTTTTTATATACTTTCTCTAAAGAGCATCTCTACAACATATGCATAATATGAAAGCAATCACACTTGGTCTGGTTATGATGCTGATTGGGTAATCGAATGGCTGTTGATCAGTCCTGACAAATTGTTTATTAATGCTCGTTGATGCAGTTACTATCGCTGCTTCCGACATGATATCTAAAAGCCAATATTTCCAAAGTTTGCAAGAATCCTTTTCTTTAGTTTTCAGTCTCAAATTATTACCTTTCACTAAATCATTCTTCACTGCTTTTTCCATTCTGCGGACTGAACCATTTTCGGAGGATATCGTTTTCAGACTACAATAGTGAAGTGTGCAATATGTGTTAGTTGTTTTTCCGCAAGTTTAATATCTAGGACGATAAGTCAAGAAACACTGTACCTTTTCCTTTCGTTAATTTCAGTATCCCGTGCTTGATCGTCAAAATTCTTGCCTTCGTTACCATTTTCAGCAGTTTGAATAAATTTGTCTTTTAAAAAAATAGTGTGTATGAGAGGTTTTTCGGCAGTTGTAGTGTACGGTCGACCACAGCTGTTGTAATAGATAAATAAGCAAAGCCATCCAGCAGCAATAATACTAGCAGCTACACCAATTACCACAGCTAAAATTTTAAATAAATTAAATTTGCAACTCCATGATGAAAGATGGAGCCTATTTTGGCTATTCAATTTATACTATGATTAATATCATTATATTTGCTCATTTTCTTTTCTATTAGTCGTTTATCAATTGAAAATCACTTCCTTTCGTTACTGTCAGCATTAGCACACTAAAGCTTAGCTTTTCAAGGTGAAATTATTTGTAATTCATCCAACAAAATGTATTAATTCTTCAGTTTGAAGAATTTTCACAAAAAAAAAAATTTTGCCATTATTTTCATCAAAGTATATTTTTAATAAAAATACTTTCTTATTACAAGAATTACAATAAACTGATCTTGCAAAATATTTGCTGTTCTAGGTGTTGGATTTCTTTAGCTAAACTCTTAAAAAATGAATCCTTTACACTCACCAATGATCCACCAATGTGATTTCTCATTACTAGTTGGTAGTAATGCTGAAAATAAACGAATGCATTACCAGCAAACAAATCTATGTACTGATGTGAATTAAAATTTCATGTTATTTTTGACAACCGAAATTTCTTGTCGTCGAATTTTGAAAAAAGAAGGAAAAGCACTCATGGAATGATGATCTTTTGAGCTGGGATAAATCTTTGTATCAGTAAATATATACACTTGTAGAAAGGTAGGTCATGAAGAAGAACTTATAAAAGCAACAGTAATTGAGAAAAGAATCCAATGACACGAAAACAGACTAATGAATCAAGAAAAGAAATGATTTATGATAAAAAAAAAAAGACTGCAACTTGTACTTGTAAGCGATTCAACAGGAAATCCTAATCGCGCTGATATCCGAGAAAGAGACAGAAGCGATAAATCTGACGCGACAATCTATAAATGAAAATGCGATTACTTGAAGGATAAGCCTAAAAGCATTTATATGAGTGTTAAAGGATTTTTACAAAAATCCAAAGTCATAAGAAGGATTTAATATTGTTATTTCTTTTAGGATTATCGATAGGAAGATGCACATTCGAAAAAGGCAAAAATATTTCCATACTATAGTATCTCTTTAAAAGCAACAAAAAGTTTAATGCTAATAGCGCACAATTTTTTAAACTTTTTAACAAAAGTGTTTTTTGAATATGTAATCGAATCCTCTCACATGTCCTTTCATATATTTCTCTCTCTTTTCAATTAATTTCGAAGAAATGCCAGGTAAATCATTGTATATATCTGATACCAATGATATTAAAGTAAATGGAAGTTTGACCTCTGCAGGAATAGGCTCATCATTGTAAAGCACAACAAATGTCTGCGTACAAGTTCGAGTTGAGCATTTTGTTTTAAGTATCTGAAAATCCAATATTATTTAAATTGTTAACTGATAAAGCTGTACTGCAACTTCATCGAATTGATTCCTTATGAACTCGCATACTGATGAGTGTTGGAAAACAAGAAAATTGATCTGCCTGCTGTTATCATCAGCTACATTTGATATGTAATTTTGATATGATTTATTATAATTCGATATATAAATCTGATATACTTATTATTAGTTTGTTAGAGTTGTAAATAATTTCGATTAAAAGCATTTTTCATGATATTCTCATCAGAAATAGAAAAGAGAGAAATAGCACCAAAACAGATAAAATAAAAAAATGATATGGATTAAAAAAAAAAATAATAATAATAATAAACAAGTAAAGAAAGAAAGAAATTCGATACCTAGTAATATAAAAATTAGATGAACCTATTTAAAGACAGAAAATACAAAAATTAAAAATAATAAAAATATCTAAAGAATTTTTTGATGAAAAGTTAAAAGTTTCAAATTTAAAATAATTCTTTTTTGGTAAAAACGAAAATATCTCAAAAATTTGAATCTTACGGACTTTTTCAATCTACCATATTTAAGAACTTTTAAATCAGCTTATAAAAATTAGTTATACTGAAAATTAAACTAAAGAATCTAATTTGAAACCAGCTGGTATTTTTCTTTTGCGGAATTATGAGTAAAACAATAACAAGTTGTGGAAATCGCACTGTTAAGTTTCAAATGGAGTTTCTCTGTTAAATCTTTTTGGTTATCAGCTAAAAGTGCTTCAAGAAATCCAATTCATTTTCTGAACAAACAACAATTTCGAAGTTTACAGTCCTACTTTTTTTCCACTGGTCAAAAATATGCAAATTAGTGGAAATTAAATCAGGCAGAAACAGTTTGAATATATTCTACAAATGGCCAATATGCTGTTTTCATGCATTCATTCTTCTCCACATTTCCGTCTTTCTGATGTATTTCGAAAAAACCATTCCTAATAAGCTGTTTGCAAATTGAATAATTCGAAAAGAAGACATGTATCTAACGTTCACTACACACATTTGAATAATTATGACTATCTTAAATTCTTAAATTTCGTTAACTTAGCTGTCAATTTGTTACATTTGCATTAATAATGTATTACTTGATAACCTTTCCATCAAAGAACCACTCTTTCTTCTTAACTTTACCACACACAACCATAATGATCTTCACTTATGATGATATTATTATATCTTGTTTGTTATGTTTAAAATATTTCTATTTAAAATAGTTTCTTAGATATATGAAACGAAATCTTGAAATATCTCAACAGCGAAGGAACGTCGTAGAATTTATTAATATATTGTCATTCTAGCATTATCATAATCATTATTCTATCTCATTACCGTATTTCATTCGTAGCAATTTCTAAATAAATTTTAGTCATAAACAACTTTTTGAAAGATAATTACATTATTAGCTATTGAAATCCATCAAACAGGTTAATGCTTTAACCTCTTCCTTGGAGCTATTATGCCTAGCTAGCCTTTCATTGATTTTCATTCAAATAATTACTGCTTATTTTTCACGACGCCATTTTAACTGAGTATATGCACATACATAAAATACATACATACAACCGCACATACATACATACACACACATGCACACACACACATACACACACACATACACACACACATACACACACA
>JARVGP010001152.1:0-20879 GCA_029876185.1 Mansonella ozzardi
TTATTTCATATATTTTTTAAAATTTAATATTTTTAAAAATATTTTTAAAAATAAATTTATAAAAAATAACTTAAAAAAAAAAAAAAAAAAAAAACTGAATACGAAACCAATAGTAAGTTTTGGAGAAAAGAAGAGAAAAAGCGTTATCTGTTTACAATGAATGATTCAATTCTCAGAGGTATATTATAACTTTTTGTTGAAAATCCGTTTTGTTTTATGAAATTTTCCAGTTTCAAATTTTCGTTTTTAAGAGAAATCGACAAATGACAAAAATTGATGGCAAGAACATTTAAGTTTTTTCTTTGTTTTTTATCATTGCCCCATTTATTCACCTTTTGGGTTTACCTCTCCCTCAACTTTGTCTTTTTTTTTTATTCCTCTCTTACCTGCCTCATTTACTCCTATCGTATGCTATGCGTTTTTTTTTTTGATAAAAAGAAATAAAATGTTAGAAAAATAATTTTATTCTGCTTTTTTAGATAGCAATCATGAATTTTTAATTGGAAAGAATGCATAACATTACGGAGGAAAAAAAAAAAGTGCAAATAATAAAAAACCGAGTCGACTAGTATGAAGTCGAAAAGATAATTAGGATTACCGTTCCTAATTTACTCTCGCATCACTTGGAAGAAATTATTAGCTGAACCAATAACAGCCAATTCTTTTTCATTCGCTCCACAAAACCATTGAATTGATTTCCTTACCATTGTCACCTCGTTTAGAAACCATCGCTATTTGATGAATTGTTAGAAATGCAAATTATTAAATAAGCATTGCCCATATTGAGCCAATTGCTATGTAAAGAAAGAAGTAATTGTCTCATTTTTCATATGCATTTTACAAATATTTATTGTGTGTCCTTTAGTACACTCATCAAATAGTATACTGTATCAAATTGATATGAAATCTAATTTCTTAGTAGGTAGGTATATTTTACTTGAATGATGGGTAAAATATAGGTTAAAAAAAAAAAAAAAAAAATGAAAGGAAAAAGAAAACTAAGAAAATTCTTATAAAGAAAGCAAAAAGCACTTATCAGCACTTTTTTCCATTTTTTTTTTTTTTTTTATTTAATAAAAGGCAAGAGTAATACCAATGGGAATTAATCCGTTGTAATGTAAATACATTTTTGGTTTTCCATACATTTTACTTTCAAATCATTCAATAGTTAATTTTTAGTGAATTCGTTCATTTTCAATATTACGTGTGAAATCTTTCCATTTCTTTTTACTTCATTTTAAATATCAAAGAAAACGGTGTTTTTTTTTTTATTTACTTGAAAAGAATGACGAAAGTTTCGAACTTTTCTCATTCATGTATAAAAATTGCTAGAAAGTGCTAGCTTTTTTACTTATTGTAAAGGTCAAAGAAAACAGCAACATTTTTGTCCAATCGTATAGCTCAAAGAAAGAAAGTGTTAATTTTTTTTTACATATTTGTAAAGTTCAAAGAAAATGGCAAGTTTTTCTTTAATATCTGCAAAAGTCAAAGAAAATGATAAATTTTTTGGTCGTTTTGCAAAAGATCATACATAGTTGTAAAGGACAATGAAAATGGTAACTTTTTTTTTAACCTACTCGTAAGAATAATACGAAATATTGATTAAATTTATTTTGAATAAAATATTCCTATCGTATATCCTATCGTACAAGTTAGTTTATTAATCCCTTTTTTTATTTTATTCAAAATAAATTTAATTACCTCATTTATTTTGTTCAAACATTTATTTTTATAGTTTTTTTTCCTCTTCTCTTTTTTTTTCAAATTTATTTTCTACTTCTGCTCATTCATAACAATGCTTACTTAAATGATTTTTTTTTTTCAAAGGGATCAATAAACTAACTTGTACGATAGGAATATGATAAATAGCATGCATGGAATGAAATCTTTAATTAAATTAATTTTAAAAGATATTTTTACTCGTAACTAAATAAGCATAATGAAAAATTTAAATTGAAAATTTTGATAGACAACATAGAAAATATTATTTCAATATGGCTAATTAATATTATTTGTTTTTTCTTTTTATCAAATTAATTTCAAAAATTATTTTTTTTACAAAAAATTAAATATCAGTCAAAGTGTGGAAATAAATTTTTTTTTTTTTTAACACACCATTCACATTTTGATTTATTCCAAAATAAGGTACAGCAATGAAGTAAAATTGGCCAAAAATTGTCTCAACCTGCCACTTTATTGATTCTTCAATGGGATGAGAAAGAGAGAGAGAAAGTGAGAAAGAAAATTTTTCCTACTGAATTTTAGTTAAAACCTTGCATCGTACAATGAATGGTCTTATCATTCTCATTATTGGTCAATGATTGATAAATCATGATTGTTAATTTCACTAACAGTTGTGCTAGAATTTCATCACTTTAGCTTATCTGAGTTAAATTATATCATTAAACTTCTTCTGAGTCTAATAGAAGTATTAGGCTCTTGAAACTGGCTAATAACCTTTAAGTGGAAATGTATTGGATATTTGATCGATTAGCCAAGAATAATTTTAATTTCAAATATCTCACATATTTTGTATGCTAAAAGTTAGTGCAGTGCTAAGATTAAAGCTTATTTGTTGATTAGCTTATATGTATGATTACATTAGATATTATCCTTAAAAGTTTATTCAATTCGTATTCTTAAATTTGTGCTAAAATAAGTAAACAAAGTTCATTCATATTTTATTGATGATTATCATTTCGTAAAAAAAATAAAAATAAACGGGATTTTCTTAATTCAGTGTAGCATTTTATAATTATATTCAATTGTAGAACTTCATAGTTTATATTCAATGTAGGATTTCATATTCGAAATTAGGTTTATATTTTTGTTATAGAATAAAATTTTTTATTCGAAATTCATCAGTTATGTTCAGAATCAGATTTTATAACTGTTATTTAATTAAATTGCTTTATGATTGCATAATATGTGGATAGAAAGCTAATTTCAATGATGCAATTAGAAACTTAAAGTTTAGAAAGAAATAAAATTTCATTGTTTTAAGTGGTTTTTTTGCTGATGTTAACTTTGTAAAGAAAAGACAGAAATGAAAATTTTCTTTTTAAATTTCGAAAAACGATATGACTCACTCCTTTCATTTCGGCAATTTAAAATGCTAAACAGCTGCTAGCAGCAAGTTTAATGACCTATAAATCTTTAATTTAAAATTAAACTTACATCAAATTGTATAAATACTTGATTATTGATATCACCATTGTTGTTAATGCTATCTTTCCATTTAAAGTTTTGGAAAAAAAAAAGAAGGAAACAAGAAATGGAAAATTAAACTATTTGGAGCAAAAAAATTATTTGTTAAAAAAAATTTTATATTCAGTTTTATTTATCTAATCAAATAATTGCAATTTCGGTTCCTTAAAATTAAAAAAAAATTGGTCTTTTTTTTCACATATAACTTTTTGAACATATGTTATTTTTTAAATAACTTTTTTCATGTTCTATTATCCAGTGATACTTTGCGTTATTTTAAATTTCAAATTTTTGTTTCAACAAAGCAGCCGATTTTGTCGTGAAATGCATAAAAAATAAAAAGATGTCCGGAAGAAATAATGAAGGTATCATTTCATTGATTAATTTGTTATTTAATTCATTTTTCTTTTACTTAACAATCAATGTTTTAACCAGATGATTACTTTTAATCATCTGGTTAAAACATTTCTCGTGAACTAACCTTTCACGCATACAGTTTGACTTATCTAACTCTGCTTTATCATCACACTTTTTAAAGTTCTTTCGGTAGGGTAGATACAAATCTATAAAATTTATGAATTATGAAATGCTCACATTTTGCAAAATAATAAATAATTGATTGTATTCAAAAAATTTTACTCATGCTAAATTAAATAAAATTTTTTTTGAAATCAAATATTATTAAAAGCAAATTTCGGTTTAACATTTAATAAAGATTTTTAAAAATGGATTTATTTTTCCTTTTTCCATTTTAAAAAGTCTCTTAATGAACTCGACTTTTTTCTTGAAAAATCGCACTTTTGAGAAATGAAATTATCGCCTAAGGAGTTGCAATATGGCAAGCATTGTTTGCCTTAAAGCTAGCAAGAAAAACAATGCTATATGGCCACATACTAATTGAAAACAAGCATAAAGACTGCTTACTTTACATGCACCATCTTATTGATTGGGAAAATTGTATTTGTGAAAATTTTTAAGCGAATAATTTATGTGATCGGACAATGTTAAAAGCAATTTCATTGCTTGGAATTGGCCTCATGTCCATTTTTCTCGTTGGTTCCCTTGGCGTTTATCATAATTCACATCCAATAAAGACGACGGAATTCACTTCGCAAGGTTTGTTAAAATTTGTTCAGTTTCGTTTTACAGACATTCAAATTTTGTTAAACATTTTTGAAAATGGAAATTTGCTGTGCAAGTTTGTAAAAAAATATCGCAGCCACTTTCAATTTAATATTTAACATCGCTTATTCGAGTATAAGTTTGTTTTGCGTGAAAGATAATAGGCCAAAAAAAGCTGTTCTAAAATAATTGTCATAATCAATATGGTTGACATAATTACAAGTAAATGATAAAAGTACAGTTACCAATTAATGTTAATTATTAATTATTACAATTACATCAATATTGAGAACAATCAAATAGGCGTATATATATATATATATATATNAAGCTGTTCTAAAATAATTGTCATAATCAATATGGTTGACATAATTACAAGTAAATGATAAAAGTACAGTTACCAATTAATGTTAATTATTAATTATTACAATTACATCAATATTGAGAACAATCAAATAGGCGTATATATATATATATATATATGTTTATATATGTACACACATATATAAACATTTTTTACTATATATATAGCTAATTTGTGTCAAAAATGCGAAAAATTCAATAGAATAAACTAAAATAATTTTAGACAATCATCCAAGTATTATCGATACATTGATTTCAAATATAAATGGTCATAAAATTGCGGAAAATTTGCGATCATTTACTGCTTTACCACATTCAGCTGGAACAAAAGCTAATACTAAAGTAGCTGAAAAGATTTCCAAACTTTGGAAAGCTAATGGTTTGGAAGGTAATTAGCAAATTAATTATTTGAATTTTTTTGTTTTGATTCTAATTATTTATCAAGAAATGTAGGAAAAAACAGAAGATATTTGTGAAAAACGATAGAGTAAAAAGTTTGTGAGAGAGACAATGAATAATACAAATTATACTGTTTGCAAATGTGCATTATGTGAAATTTGATGTACTTCAATGACGAACTACTCAGATTATTATAAGTTATTCAATAATACTGCAAATGTATATTACTTTGACATACTTCTGTCCAATGCTAATTATAACGACTAGTTAAATAGTATTGCAAATGTAAAATATATAAAATATGACGTATTTCTATCTCTATCCAAATTATGATAAGTAATTAAATGATATTGCAGACGTGCATTACGTGAAATATGACGTACTTTTGTCCTATCCTGATTACAACAATCCCAATCACTTGTATATATTAGATAGAAATGGGGCAATTCGGTATGCAACCAAAGGCGTCAGTCCACCATTAATACCAAAAGAGCAAAGTGCTGAAGGTGTCTTATTTTTAATGACATGAAAAGCATTTTATTTTACCAAATAATAACTCTTCCTTCTTTTTAGACGAAAAGGTCATCTAAGCATTGTATGTTTAAAAAAATAATTCGCAAATAACCTCTAACTTCAAAATTTAATAAAAATTTAAATTATCCTCATTTAAAAAATTTTAAAAATTTTAAGAAATAAAATCACTAGAATTTAACAAATGCAATTGATTTGCTTGAAAGCAAAGCAAAATAGGAGCTGGAATACAATGGTTGGCTTATTCGGCGAATGGTACAGTTCGTGGCCAAGTTATCTATTGTCATTTTGGACGAGAGGAAGATTTTGAACGTCTTAAGTATTATGACATTGATCCTAAGGTACAAAATATTTTGCTTTACTTTTTATTTTTTTTGAGTTAAAAAAAAAGGAAAAAAGGGAAGAAAAGAACACATTATGTATGATTCCATTCTAATTTAATTTTAAGTTAAAATTTAAAAGTGAAAAAAATATAGCGAATTTTCTTTTTTTCTTTGCCTAATAATTCAGAAAGTTGAAATTTCAATTACTATTGAATCATTATTATTGCAACTATTGCCTACAATAAATAATTATTATTAATAATAATGTAACAAAGCAATTCATTTTTCAGTTTTTTAATGATAAATCCGTATATTCTAGAGCATATTTGACATTTATTTATTGGATAATACTTTCTAGGGTAAAATAGCGATGATGAGATATGGTAAGATTTTTCGGGGTGATAAAATTTGGAATGCTCAAGCAGCTGGTGCAATTGGTGCCATTTTATTCTCGGATCCTTTTGAGGTAGCACGCGATGGTACACAAAAAGGTTTTTCCCTTCTGTTTTTTAAAATTTTTATCAAAATTTTCATTGAGTTGCTATCATCATTGTAATTGTTTGTTATCAATATTATTGCTATTATTATTATCACTGTCTATTTCTAAGTTATTATTATCATTATTATCATCATTACTATTAATTAGTATTGTCTGGCTATTAAAGACCTTTTAGCTAATTATTCCAATTACAAATTAATAGATAATTGAGCATACTTTTTGGCAATCGAAAAAAAGAAACTAACTGTTTTGTAACAAATAAAAAAATGGAAATTGAAAAGTAGTAAACGAAGAAAAACAAAAAATTTTCAATTTGTTTCAGCGAATTTTTAACCTTACTACAAAGAACAGTAGTTGAAAAATTGCTGAAATTGAGGGACTTCAAGAAAATTTTTCTCTTTTAAATGCATTATTTATTTATTTTTTTTTAAATATTCAATTTTACAGAAAATGTGTACCCGAATACCGAATGGTTACCAAATTCGGGTGTACAACGTGGTAGCATTATGCATGGAAATGGTGATCCACTTTCGCCATTATATCCAGCAAAAAAGAATTTGTATCGCTCAAAAACTATCAAAGAAGTATCACTCAAATAGCTTTTCATCACTAATTGATTAAATCGTGATGAAATATAAACAGATTATTACTGAATGACGACAAATTATGCATAATTCATTACCAATTTATAATAAATTATGAATAATTCAGTATTAAATTATGATAAATTATATTTTTAAATTGTGACAGATTTGTAAATAATTCATTATAGAATCACAATTAAGCTAAAGATTGTAGAATACATTCCTATTAAGAAATATTATCTCCAGTAAAAATTTTTATAATGCATAAAATTTACAGTGCACGATTTTTTTCAGAAAAAAATTTTTTTTGCAAGTACTTCATATTTTTTTTTTAGTCTAAATTTAAATTGAATGTAAATTTTTGCAAAATTTGCATATATCATAAGCATGACAAAAAATTTTTTTCTCCTTTTCAAAGATTAAAATGATAGTCTTGGTTTTTAAGTGCTGTTTATTTATGACATTAAATTTACATATGGAGGGCAGCTTTTCAAAATTAATTAATCAAAAAATGAGATGACCGAAAATTAGTACCTTTTAGTATAAAGAAAATATTAGAGGAAATAATAATAAAATGATAAATTATCTAATTTGAAATAACCGTTTCATCATCTTCTATTATTTCGCATTTGAGATGAAGCAAATTTGGTAAATTCATTTCAGTATTAATGTTTTTACACTTTGCACATGAAAATTCGAGGCATTTTTTTTAAGATTTTTGAGGCTTTAACTTTTTAAATTGGCTTTTTCGTGCATTTCAGGCTATGAACGATCATGTGCTACCAAAAATTCCAGTATTACCATTAAGTTATCTGGATGCTTATCAAGTGCTATCTGGTATGCGTGGTCTCTCAGCACCACTTGATTGGCAAGGTGGCCTTAATGTAACTTATTATCTTGGACCTGATATGAAAGATAATAATGAAATACAAATCACAGTTCATTCAACATTAGAAATAAGGTTTTTTTTTTTTTTAGGTATTACTATAAAAACAATAAGTAATACTCTAATTTTATCAGCTAATATCTAAAAAATTATTCGGATTAATTTTATTTAATTCTTATCATTTTGTTTCTTTTCAAAAAAACTTGTAAATTAATTTAATTTTGTTAGTTTAATTTCATATATGAATTAAATAAATATAATACAAAATGACAAGTAATCGAATTATTTGCAGAACAATTCGAAATGTGATAGGTTATATTCATGGTTCAATGGCTCCTGATAAATACGTCATCTTAGGTAATCATTATGATGCTTGGGTTTATGGTGCCTTGGATCCAAACAGTGGTACAGCAATACTAGCTGAAGTTGCTCGTGGTATTGTACAAACCATGAAAGTGACAAATTGGCGACCAGGTAACTTTGATCATCTACACTCATTTCTTTGCAATATTATTTGACACTTCCATGTGTTGTTTTATCTTTACGCTTGTCCTTAGGCTTCATATTAATCGCTATTACATCAAAAAGAGCCATATATATATCATAATCAATTAAAACAATATCAATCATTACATACAAACCAATTTTATCAAGTTTTTCAGGATTTTTCAATGTATTTCATAATTTGTTAATGCCATTCTTAGCAATTTAGACTAATAAATTCACAAATATTTGCTTGATCATAGATCACTTGGCTTTTTTTCTCATTTTGTAGCGATAGAACATAAAAGGTAATCGTAAATTTTGCTGATTTGAGAAACAAACTTTAATCAAAATTTTTAATGCATTATTTTAAAGAACAAAAGCAATCCGCAATCATGCTTGTTTTTTAATGCTAACCGCATTGCCTTTCGGAATATAGCTTTTTTTGCTCACACAGACTACCGGTTAAAGATCAATGATTTAGAATACATTGTCGTAGTATCCGTCACAATAGCTCGAAATTTGCGTCGGAATTTACGTTGATACACGTGGAAATTTACGACAAAACAATCCATGTTTAGATGCTTAACGCATTGTTGTGGCCAAAATGTCAGAGTGGTTGTTACAACTTTCGAAATTTATTTTGCTGTATAAAAAAATACTAGCAATCCAATCTACGTTTAGGTCTTAAAACATTAGTGTATTGCAGCGAGAACAATTATATTTTGCAATTGGGATGCTGAGGAATATGGCTTAATTGGATCAACAGAATTTGTCGAAGAATATGCAAATTTATTAAGCCAACGAACAGTTGCATATTTCAATGTGGACAATATACACTCCAATCATACCTTGTTTAATTTTCCTTCTACTTTTTCAATTCATTTACTTCATTTTCATTCAATTCATTTACTTCATTTTCATTCTTAACTTTCCAAAGCCATCTTTTCTTTTTTTTCTTAAATGAATATATGAGGACTTCTAATTTCTCTTTTAGATTGTTCTTGAAAAATATTTTGCATTTTTAAAAGATGGATTAGGTCAAGTTTTTGCTATTTCAATTAAGAAATTAATCATCAAATAAATTAACTCAAAATGAGATAGGAAATTTAAGATGCTTTATAATACTACTTAAGATGATAAATAAATTCTTTTGCTTTTTGTTTAAATGGAGAAGGTTGAAATTGTTTTTCCTTTTTTGTGAATAATTTCAAAATGAAATGAAAAGTTTCATCACTTTCATTCATGCCCATATTCATTTCATTATCCTTAAGAATTACCGAAGTGAAATAATTTGTAGCAGAAAAATTAAATTGAATATTCAAAAATAAGTTAAGATCATAATTATTTATTTGTAGGCATGTAAATACGGTACCAACATTATATCAGTTTATGGCTAAAATATCGAAATTAATTCCAAATCCAATGGAATCAGAGCGAAAATTTGGCCGGAAAACTCTTTATGATACTTGGTCAGAAAATTTAATATTTTTTTAGTTTCTGAGATTTTTTGAAATCTTTTGTAAATAATTTATTCTTAAGTTAAGTTTTCCAAGTATAAATGATTTTTCGAATTAAGATTTAAATGTAACTAACAAAAAGGAACAAATCATTTCTTCATATGATTTATATCATTAGTCGAGATATTCGAATTTTAATCAGATGATAATGAGGAATAAAAAGTAAATTGGATAATTTAGAAATGATTTCAATTACAGGTTGAAAAATTTTCCAAGTGATATCAGTTTTTTACCAGATATACCATCAATGCCAATTCCAGGAACTAAAAGTGATCATGCAGCATTTTTGAACTATCTTGGTATACCCGTTGCTGACATCACTTATAGGTATAAATACATCTACTTTGAATGTTAATGAATTATTAATTATCCTAATGTGCGTACAAAATCAATTTAAAGAGTTAATTTATGATAAATTATTTCGATATTTTGTCATATCAATTTTCTTTTATTATTTATCCATCCAAAATGGAACTTTTTTCCGTTTGTCAAACGCTTTTGCAAATAACACAAATTGACAAAAAATTATCGTTTAACAAAAGTTAATTTTTGATTTTTTATTACTTTTATCACTGAAAATATTCCAGGAATAAAACATCATATGATAATTATCCGTTATATCATTCGTTGTATGAGACATCATTTACCAATGATCATATCATTGATACAAATAATTTAACGGTTAGCAAAAAAAACTTTGTCAAAACCAAATAATTCAATTTAAATTTCAATTATGATAGGACGAATGTTTGATATTCACTAGTGCATTTCATTGAATAGTAATTTTTTAATTTTAACTTTTTAAGCTTTTAACCTTTGCTATATTGTAGTGGCGATAGTAATAGTCACGCAGCAATTCATTTGTTCAATTTTTAGTGATCAAATAATCAATTTTATCCTCTTTTACACTTTGTTGTATTAGTGTAGTAAAATGATAGTTTCATGATAATTAATTTGTTCAACTTTTAGAAAAAAAATGGTTGTTATTCATTATAAAGTTGTATCAGCGATATTTTTTTAAGAAATTTTCAAAACAAACATCTTCAGTAATAATTAATCCCTAATCTTATTTCTGTTACTCTTGAATTAGGTAAATGATAGCTTTTTTTTGCTTTTATATAAATAATATTACTTATTCTTCTTATTTTTAATTTTTTTCAAAAAGGATGAATCATTGTGAGCTTGATAATGAGAAAATTTTTCCAGAATTAATTACTTCATAATTTGCCGATTATTAAACCTTAATTTATTTACTATTATATTTTTCTTTATTTTAACAAGCAATCAAAACAATTACGTTTGTTCTAATTACTGCAGGTTCATGCGGCTGTGGGTAAATATTGGGCAGCAGTTGTTTGTAAATTTGCTGATTTACCCATACTTCCTCTAAATATTACCGATCTTGCGTTAAGTATTGTTCACCGTTACCTGCCACCAATTAAGCAATCACTGGAAAAATTGAAACATTATGGAGAAATGTTACATGATGCTAAGTATCAATTAAAATACTTACACAATGTTTCCATGGTATGATAATATGTTTCACATATTTGAAAAGAAAAAGATTATTTCAAAAAGTGCATTCAAAATTTACAGTACAGAAAACATTTCTTACATATTTAATGAAATAAATGAAACTGAAGCAATTAGAAGATATTGTTGTTTGTTATTATTGTTGTTAATTAATAAGTCATCATGAAATTTCGAATAAGAATTAAGAAATCAGACTGCAATTCCCTAACATAAATGTAATTTTTTTTCTTCATTTCGTTTATCTCCTTCATTCTCCAAATTTGTTAATCGATTCATGATGTAAAATTTTTTTCCCTTCGAATCGATTTTTTTCATTTTTTTTATTTCATATGGAGAAATATTTTTCATTTCAATTGGATGCAATAAAATTTTTTTGCAGGATTTCTTAAAATATGCAAAAAAATTTGACGATATTATACGACATAGCTACCATCTTACAAATTTATATGGTCGGAGGGATTTTTCATCAATTAATGATCGTTTGATGAGTGTTGAAAGATGTTTTATCAATCCACGTGGTATACCGGATGAACCAACACAACGACATTTACTATTTAGTGTTAGCAGTAAAAATAACGATAATCATTTTACTACTATGAGTATTATTCATGATGCGGTATGTTGTTTTTCCATTTGATTTTATTTATTCAAAAAAATAAATTTAAAAACTGAATTCCAATTTTCATCAGTTAATGTTAAACTTTAGATATTTATATAAGAACAGAAATTTGAGCAAATTAAGTTTTTAAATCGAAAATTATCGGTGATTTAAATTGATGAAATTTTATAAAAATCAAGTGATTCTTTTTTTTTTGATAAATTTCATTTCACCTTCTTTCTCTCTTTTATTGAACAAAAACGAGTTTATCTCATATAGCGATATTGCAGATAGACGCATTCAATAGCGCCAGAAGTTACGCTGAACGCATTGCAAGCGCACGTCAAATTGCATTTGAAATATCCGTCATTCAATATTCCATCGAATGCGCCATTAACATGTTAAGGGAGCGAATTTAAATATATTATTACACTGTTTTCATATGTATATATATTAGCTTTTATATTAGCCAAAAAATTCTAATGAAAAAAAAGTTGTCAACTAGTTTTTATCAAGTAAATGTGACATAGACGTCGCCACCATGCATACGCAATACCCAAGCACGAACTTAAAACCAGTCGAACTTAATTAACTCTTTGAATAATGGTGGAGATATTTGGTGGAGATATTTGCTTCAAATTATTCTAAAATATTAAATCCAATAAAATTTGATTTTTTTAAAAATAAGCTTATTTATTACTTAATTTTTAAGAGTTCCATCCTCGCAATTAATGCTGTTGACAAAAATTAGAAAAAAAGGCAATCAGTCAACTTAATTATAAATTTACTACTTCTAACACAGCTTCACTGAATCATTTTTTTTTTTTTTTTTGCAACAAATGCTTTACATAACGTAAAACAAATCATCTGTTCACGTGAAGTTGTTATGCAAGGACGACGTTGTTATGGAAATGTTAAAATTTACTTTCACTGTTATATTTAGCTTTAGAGTGCAATTTGTTTAATCTAATTTTTAATTGTAATTGATAATTACCGCTATTACATTTCAATGAAAGTTTCTGTGAAATTTCTATGAAGAAAATTTTCAATGTTAATCAATACTTTTGCTAAATTAAAATGAAATGCAATGAAATAATTCGTCATAATTGCTAACAGTCTATTAATCAATCAATCAATCAATCAATCAGTGAGCTATCAGGTTAATTATCGCAAGTTATTAACAATGTTTTATGTGTAAAAAAAGTCATAGATGAAACAAAAGGAAAACTACATAGAAACATTATTATTTCATTTTTTCTTTTTTAATTAATAACAAACGACAGAAAGAGAGAGAGAAAAAAAAAGAAGAAAAGAGAATAAAGAATTTTCATTTGATTAAATAACATTTTACTTAATTTAATTTATTTTTTTCATTATCATATTTAATTTGTCAGAGCAAGCAAATCGTTCCAATCACTATTGAAGTCTCATCGAAGTTTCAATGTTTTTTTTGCCTAAAACGCATTATTATTCATCCTCAATAAAGTCATCTAATTAGTTTAAAAAATATAGTCAAATTAATTAGAAATGCAAATAGAAACAACTTCGGCAAGGAAAAGCAACTTTTTGTTCTTTACTAATAAATAATAATGATAATTAATGATAGTAAAAATAATAAATAATGGTAACAAAACATTTGTGTACGTACTAACAGAAAAAAAAATGAACTTAATGAAAATTAAATTTAAAAATCCATGCATTATTTAGTTTTTCGATTCCTTTGATTAAAAAACCATCCACAAGTTCAACACTTATCATATAAAATTAATTAAAATTGGAGGAAAAAGAAAAAAACAATGAAGATAGTAATATTATGATTACAATCGGAAAAACCGAAATAATTATATCATAAAATTATTTGATGTATGTCAAATAAATTTGCATTTATTATTATTCCGTCGAATAATAAGCATTTTCTCATACCTGAAATCATGAGTCAGCTATCTAATATTTAAAGTTTTAATTGTATTTTTTGTCTGAATTGCATACATCTGGCACATCTGGCAAAATAATTTATGCACAATTTCCTTTTTTACAAAAAGGCAGTCTTTCATGTAAATTGCCCTTGCAGCTGTGAGAATAATGGTTTATTTGTAAAGATTTTATATGCTTGACTGTTAAAAAAAATTTCTCAGTTCATTCATTCTAATCTGTTTGCACTAAGTTTTGTATGATGTCCGATTTCCATTCATTCACCTTTTAACTTCACAAATTTTTTCTCTTTTCACCAATAAGAAATTCATCTGTTACTGTATTTTTAATCTCTAAATCTCTTCCAAACAAGGTAATATGGATTTTCACGACAAATACTACGATTACAAAATGGGCATATTGCTGCTATTCTAAAAACATTTTATCATTTCACAATTTTATAATATTTTAAAAAAAAATTAAAAACAAAAATATAAAAATAAAAAGTTATTATTATAATTATTATTATTATTATCATTATTAATATTAATAAAAGATATAACAAGTAAATATGATAACCGTTGATAATTTTCATGATTAACCTTTTTCAATAGTTAATTCGGTGGCAGCTTTAATTATTCTATTATTTGATGCAATATTTCGCAGTAATGATAATCACGTGTAAAATGCATTTTATTAATTATAATATTTGAAAAACAAAAAAAAAAAAAAAAATTATTTCTTTCTCAATACAAAAAAAAGCAAATAGAGACAGCGAGAGAGGAAGAAAGAGAGAAAGAAAAAGAGACAAAAATATAAATGATTACGTCAATCTAATGAAAAATACAATAAAACTAATTCAGCAAATAAATATCCAAAATAAATAGCTGTTTTTATTTGTCATTTTTTATCAACAAGTAAACATATGAACATTGGAGAAAAACAAAAAGTTTATTCTTAGTAAAAAAAAAAAAATAGTTTATTCACAAATTACTAATGTATGAAATGCTATTTCCTTCATAAAGTTTGTTGAAAAATTTTGCTATTCAAGATAAATGATATCTTAATGATTGATATCTAACAATATAGTAATACTACATCATACCATAAATTTTAAGAAAAAAATGAAAAGTAGGAAAAATAAGTTAAAATTACCATATAAAAGAGTAATGTAAATATAATAAATGATGATTGTTTACTTTAAAAGTGAGCATAATTGAGAGTTTGATAAAATTCAAAAATATACCTTTTAAAAAAACAAAAAGATAACTCTTGCCTGCATAAAATTTTTTAACACGTTTACTTAGATTATAAAAAAAGTTTAAAAATTGTTTGAATTATTGATAAAAATATTGAAAAAGTAGTAAAATTAGAATATTTCCGACGGATCTCATTTCGTTTCTGCTTTTTTTATTATGGAAAAAAATTTCCCCAACAAATTTTTCTTATTTGTAAAATTCGAGTATCTCTCTTTTTTCCTGCAAACTATCTGTTCAATTCGATTTACACTTTCTGGATGAAATTATGCCAAATTTTACATAATTTCCTATTTGATGAGATTGCGTGCAAACGAATTCTGCAAAATCATAACTTTTGTTTGCAAGAACTTTTTGAAAATATAATCGGAAAAAAAACAAAAGAAAAACGAAAATACAAATGAAAGTTATTTAGTTCAAGAATTCCTTTTTTTTAAAAATAATTATGAGCTAGAATTGCAAATTTATTATAGTTTTCCGTTTTTTTTTTTCATGTTAATATCAAACATACTCAAATAACTTAAACTTAATGAAAATTCAAGTGAATTAATTAATCTATTTTCTGCACCAAAAAAAATGAGATTTCTTTCTTGAAAAAGAAGAAAAATGAATATACCAAAGCAAATGATAATTTTTTAGTTACTAAAAATAAAAATAGAAAAAGAAGCAGCTGAAACCCGCTTGATAAACAATAGCTTATTTAGATTATCGAAATTGTTTTTTTTTCATTTAGAAGAATAATCCGGCTGGTAACAAGCTTATCATATCTTTTCATTGATCTTATAACATACTAACATTCATCCGTACATATAACCAAATACTCATTTAATGTAGTACATATATACATAATATACTTCATATATATATATATATTATAATACATATATATATGTATATATATATTGCTCCGTAAAAAGGTTAAATACGCAAGATTCTCAGTACAAGATAGGCTTATATGTCTCAGGTACCAAAGACAACAACGACGCAAATAGTTAATGGACGGAGAATTGGGACATTACGATAACATTACTTTCGGGTGCTGATACCGAAAACAGATACGCTAATCTGATTAATACACAGTGATAAAAATGGAAAGCATAAATAGTAAAAAAGGAAAGAGAAAAAACTCAAAAAGTTGTGGCAGTTTGAATATTTTTTTTAACTTAAAATTTTAATTCTTCTTTTTTTTTAACTTTCCCACTTAAATTTCAAAATAATTAGCAATAGAAATAAGCCATAAGTATGGAATGGGAAAAAGGATTGCATTTAAATGAAAATTCAATAATACGATAGCCTATAAAGTATTAATTCAAATTTTCAAAAAAAGAAACGAAATAACCTAACTTGAGGTTATTTTTTGAAAGAGATATACATCCAGGCGTGGAGGGAGAGGATGAGAAAGCAGGAAATAAAAAAGAGACAAGAAGGGTAATATGATGACAAATGCGCCCAATTCGATCAAATAAGTAAAAAAAAAAACAACAAGAAGCCAAATCAAAAAATACTAATTAAACTTCAAATAATAATATTATCAAAAAAAGAAGGAATATTTTCCACTGATACTTCCGACAGTTTCGCTTTGAAGAAGCGTCGCTGTCTCCAAACTGTTGTTTTACCTCATTATGCATATTACCGCGATCGCTCCATCGATTTTTCCGGTTCAACATCCTGCATCATTAATTCAAAGTTGACCATTCCTAACTTTGATGCAATATCAATTTCAATATTTTGCGCATAAGCTCGACATTCAACCAATACAACTATATTGCGTGGTAAGTTATCAAACTTTATCATTGCCTGGAAGAAAAAATAGAAAAAATTAATTGTATTTTATTACATTTGCTTAATTTCCATATATAACAAATCCAGTTTTTCGACTTTATTTCTTTAATTGGTGTATTAAATCTTGCTTAAAGGTTCATTAAAATATGTTTTAGCTTATTTCAATTTTCTTACACAACTAGTTCTGTGAACACAATTTAGCAAATATTTTTAATTATTTTTCTCCATATCAAAGGTCCGCAATGATAACAAAAAAAAAGTTTACTAAATATTATTCTGTTAAAAGAAAAATTAATTTTTTATTTTTTTTGGTAGCAATTCAAATATTGCTGAGTTAACTGAAGACAAGAAAGAAGTTTTTAAAGAAAGTCATAATGTTTGAAATTTTTTTCTCTTAATTTTCCTTCTAATTTTTCATACAGTTCATCTTTTTTAACCTAGCAAGAAAAAAAAAAACGAGGCAAAGAGAAATCAATTTAACTGATTCCAAGAAGTACAATCAGGGGCTTGATAATTTGATTAGTTTATTATATAACCAATATCTTAGTTATATAAGGCATGAATGACTTGAGAATATTTCGGATCATTCCTTATTCAATGAAAGCAAACTTACAAAGGGTTGCTGATAATTAGGCATAGCAGAAAATGGATAGTATTTACCATCAATACCCGCTTCCGGAATGTACGTTACACGCCCAAGATGCTCTTTATCGATGTCAGTCTACAATCAAAATGTTCTTTTACGGTGTTACAACAAATTTTTGTGAAATCAAGACATACAGCATAATAATTGCCATACTAGCCACTACCAATAAAGTTTCCAGAAGAATACTCGCAGAAAACTCAAAAGACCAATCATTCAATTGGTTTAATTTAATTGTTTTCATAAAAAACAAAGAGGAAACTGAAAAAGCACCGTTCCGTCGCAATTCAGTGTTATGTAATTTGGTTTGTATCGTCTTTTAATAACCTCAGGCACTGAATCAGGTGCGTAATTGATCGGCATCCAACCAATCAATCGATTCAAAGTTAAAATTATGCAAGGTTTGCCTTCTGAGAAGCCATAATCGGTGTTTTTGCCACAACCAGCTTTACTGAACTTGTTTAACTCAAAGCGGCACGACTGAAAATAATCGAAATCAAGTCAGAAATTTAAATATACTATAGTTATTAGAATCTATTAGGCCAGATAACAAATGAAAGAATTTCGAACTAAATCATTTTTGACGAAGAACAAAAATCTGACAAATTATAAAATATTCAACATGCTCGAAAGAAAATGAGAAGAAACCTTGACAATGTCATCTCCAGGTAAATTTTTGGGAATAACACCTCCCTCCATGAAAAGTTGCGCATTGCTTTGATTGCCAACACATTCACGAGTTGCCGTTAAATTGCTATACTTCGCAAGATAATTGTCCAATGCGTCAACATATTTCTGATAGGATGATTTATCTCGCACGTTGAACCTAATTAAGGTCGAATCAGGATCATCCAAAAGCCAAGGTTGATAACCAATGCCTGGAATTTTTGATCAGTGCGACAAACGAGATAAAAATACTAATCGTATTAATCCTGCATAGATATTTTACTTTTTCTACACAATAACTCCTAAAATTAAAGTAGCTTATATACATCATTTGAAAAAAAAAAAAACAAACAAACAAACAAACAAAAATCTTAGCTAAGTAAAAAATATTATATATATCTTCGAATATCTTCATAACTACTTCAAACAATATCCCAAAATTACCAAAAATACTGTGTACATGCAATTATTAGTCTCTTCTCGAAGAAAATATCAAAAAAGAGAAAAAAAGTGAAAAAAGTATACCAGGGTTTACACCGATAATTGTCCCTTTGCCATAATAGCGTGGAACTTCATCCAGCGTTGTTGCATAAAATATTGCAAAGCAACCAATCCAAAATGCTATGAGAAATGAATAAAAGACCAAATAGAACCCCAATATTTGAACTGAAAATAAAACATTTAAATCAATAAAATTAAAAAAGTTCAATGGTTGCTTCTTCTCCGTCTTTCTACTGAATTAACGTAATTAACATAAGTCAAAATTAGCGAATTCATTTAAAAGAATTAAATTCTTTAATGAAAAGCATTATATGACGAAATCATTCAAAAAATCCAGCACGTTTAACCTGTAATTTTTCTAGGCTTGTACACATAAACACACATAGCATATACACAAGAAAGAAAAAAAAATAATAAAACTTAACAAATTTTGTCAATAATTGCTTTTGGTGAAAATTAGAAAAAAAAAAGAAACGCTCAATGACTATGTAATATTAAATAAAAAAAAATAATAATAATGTAAAAATTAAAATGTGAAAGGAAAAAAGAAATAGAGAAACAAACAAACCCCATGATTTAGCAGTTCGTCCAAGGCATGTGCCCTTATCTTTATTGAAAAGAAATTTTGAGAAAGTTTGATCACCCACCGCTCCGTTTGCCTTACCACGACCATTCATCAACTGTAAAAAGAAATATTGAAAAAATATAAAATGAAAACTGCAAGAAGCAAATGAAATGAATTACGCACATAAATTAATATAACTTACAAAACAATGAATTTTCTTCAATTTATACTTTTTTAATGCCATTGCAATCGTTTTCTTTTTTATTATTTTGTTATTTACAAAAAAATTTTGGGGAAAGGAAGAAATTGACAGAAAAAAAAGATGAATGAATGAATATTTATTAGAAATTCGGTTGATAAAAAAAAATAAAAATTAATAAAAATGAAAAAAAGTTTTTTTTTTTTTTAAAGTGGGAATTTTTAAAATTCTCATTTTAAAAAATTTTTTAAATTTGAAAATTTTTGCTTATCATACAAAACAAATAAAAAATGAAAGTATTATTTGTCATATTATAATTAACACAATTATAACATTTAAAAAAGAAAAATCTTTTCAAAAATTTTGTACAACAAAAACAATTGAAATAACTAACTTCACTTATCTTTGCTCTTTTTCCTCTTCCCTCCTCTCCCTCTCTCTCTCTCTTTTCTTTCTCTCCAAAAGAAAAGAAAAAAAAAGAAAAAGATTAAATGAAAAGTTAAGAAAAATCGAAGTTTAAAAGAAAAAAAAAAAAATCCCTGTAATAGAAGTATGTAAACCGATTGCTTTTGCTCTACAAGCTACCAATCAAATTAATCATTGCTTTTTTTTTAAATTTGAAATATTAACTTCTCATACATTATTGAATGAATATAATGAACGAAGTGTGCGTTAACAAGTAAATTTTGAAGCAAAAAAAAAAAAAAAAAGGAAAATTCATTGAAAAGATTAGAAATAAAAATTGAACAAACAATCGAATGAGAGAGAAAATTCATTTATTCGAAAAATAGCAATAAATATTTCAAAATTTTCTGCAATTTCATTCAAACTTAGTGAAAGAAATTTTAAAATTAAATTATAATCTTTTCCTTTTGTGAATTAATTGCTTTTGGCCTCTCTTACTCAGTTTTTGCCATGTTTCTTCATCTTCAAGTAAAATTGATAAGATTTCGTTAATGTTAAATAGGCATAGGTGATATTATTCGTAGGTCAAATTACTATAATAAATGTTTGGTATTTGTAAGCTGCAAATGACAACAATGTGTTTAAACAGAATCTTTCAGCTCCTCTTATTTTTTAAAGGAATTATTTTTTTATACAGAAATAACTCTGAAAATAAAATTAATACAAATATGCGAATAATTGTATTGCGCGAAATGTTTGCATTTATATTTGTGTCTGTGTGTATTTGTGTGAAAAAAAAAGCTAAGAAATTAACTACGAAATGTTTGGAGTTTTGTGTGTCACAAAGGATTTAGGACTGAACGTTAGATTTAGGACTGAACGTTAGATTTTGGACTGAACGTT